>JAJEOX010000194.1:0-75462 GCA_020740385.1 Mylabris phalerata | reverse complement strand
TTGCAACCTGTAAGTTGACCGTTGTTGGTTGTTTTTAATTTTTTCAGTTTTTGATTGCCTGCGATTATTCACTTAATTTTGTATGTTTATATCGTTTGTTTGTATTCGTGTCGCTTATTTGTGTTTTCGATCAATTATTTTGCATTTGATCGGATATATCGATTTTTAATCGATTATTTCGAATTTTCTAATTTATCGGTGTTTTAACTTAGTAATTTCGTATTTTATCAACAATAATGGCGAGTTGGATTGATAGTATTGATTGTGGTATTGATTATGATAACATGTAAAATAGTTTACAAGTTTCAATTTCAATTTCAGCTGGATATTAAATTCGTAAAAATTTCAAATTTGGCGCCATTATTGATCCGTCTGTCAAATGAGAAATTCAATTACCTCCGTGTACGGACTGCACTTACCGGATTGAATTAGGGATGTTTGATCCGTCATGTTCTCGTCAATCTTTCATAAAGTTAGTGAATTTAGTTTACAAAAAGTTAGTGTTGGACTTTTAACAATCCACAAAATCACACCTCTACGATTATATGAATTATTTCCGAAAATAAACTAAATGTCCATTGAAGACAAGACCAATTTTCATTGAATTCTTTACAATTATCCTGATTATTGTTGGTTCTATACATTTGTATAACCTCTCTGCATAATTAAACTATCGACCAATTAATCGATGATAAAGTTTCTACCACATAATTCAACCATAACTTTTATCGAAAATGGACTACGAATAGTGTTGTAAGAAAAAAACAATTGCTAAATTGTTTTACCGATTTGTAAAAATGTCAGAATGATTACCTGAAATGAGGTCGAAAATAACGAATGTTCCATTGTCAAATCATTCAACATGAATGCAATTTTTATCCAAAGCCTAATAATAACTTTTATTTCTAAAGATTTGACTTTGAATCGATCGATTCAAAATTTAGAATTCCTTCTCAATTGAGTTTAACGAAACCTTCAAAATTGAATAAATTTCAATGACAATCATTTATAATTGCCTAAAACGGAGAAATGATTAGAAATTTGAGAAAATCAGTGAATCTTATTCGTATTTCATACCTTGAAGTTTGTAAACATTATAACGATTGTTCGAATTGTCTGATTGTTTGTTCATTGTCACCGTTACTTTGAGAAACGATGAAATTCCACAAATTATCATTTTATTAATTATTAATAAACAATAATGACAGCATCAAAAATTTCTAATGAAAATATGACGAAAAATAGGACGATTTAGAAACATAACCTCACATTTTTAACCTATTGATCAAGCACAGTTGCCACGTTTTTCCTTCAAGTTGCTGTCTCATTTGTCATAAATCGACTTTATTGACATCAAAGAACACAGACAGGAATTCTTTTAAATCAAATAAAAGTAAGAAGACACAAAAATTGAGATTAATAAGACCTATTTGTTTAAAATTATTATATAAATAGAGGATGTTTATAGAAATAATTGTTATGTCGGCAACAGCGTATATTTTACTCGGTTGAGTTAATTTCATATGTATACTTCATCAATATTTACAATGTTTTGACCTAAAATCAAAGTTTCAGAATTTTAATCAGGTTTTGAAAACTGAATTAGAAGCGATTGTCTTAGAAATTGTTCAACTTTGAATTTATTATAAAAATGTACGCAAATATAAAACAAGCGAGAAGTCGGTAAGTGACCCTTGAGTACTCAATTTTACATATTTATTCAGAATAATATGCTTTTTAACCTTTGTTGACTGTGACTTTTGTTACGTAGGACCGTAGTTAGGCTCAAGAACCCGTTTTTCATTGGAAATTGGTCAACAAATTCAAAACGTAGTTAAATATGAAGCAAGCTATGACAGTGCATTTACAAATTCGTTCCCAATCACTGAGACTTACGTGACTGCACACTTTCTCTCTCTTTAACACTTTCTTATTTTTTTGTTTTCTATTGTAAGTTCTCTCTTTTTCTCTCTCTCTCCTTCCCATATATATACTTCTTACCTCTCTTTCTACGTAGTTTCTGTTTTCCGGTATCCCATATTTTTACTTCCATTTACTTAATATTTTCTTTATTTCTTGCTTCCCCTTTTTTCTTTAGGTTCCTTGTTTTTCTTTTTTCCAATTTTTCACACACTTCGACAATCCATTTCTTTTTTGGTGCTTTCTCGGTCTGTTCTTTTATCCCCAGTCCTCTTTTTCGCGTTCACTGTTCTCATCTTTATTTTCCTTATGTGTACTCTCGCCTACTTTACTCTACACTTATTTCTTGATTTTTTCTCTGTCTCGTGTCTTCCTTTCTCGTTATGTTTTATTCGTCTGGTATTTTTCTTTCCCTTCTTCTCCCGTCTTTCGCCAGTCACCTGTCTCCATTTCTTCAGTTCTTTATTTTCCATTATTCTCTCTGCATTTAAATCATTTTCTTTTTTCTCTTTTTATGTTTATTGTTCCTTCTTTTAAATAAATTTTCCGTTAGTTTTCGAGTTCGAATTGAGGGTTCAATGTAATTAAAAATTGTATAATTTCGGTTTTTAATTATGGCCTAATTGATCGTTCTTATTGCTTCTCATTTCGTGTAGTCAGGTATAGCCCGAAATAGAAGTTTAAAGTTCGCGACAAAACTGTGAATAAGAACGGAGGCATTTCATTACTTTACATGGCATAATTGTCATAGAACAGCAAATAATCAAGATAGGATTAAAATATAGTTGCTTAGTTATTATCATCATTATAATTATTACTGTTGTTGTTGTCGTTGATAAAAATCGAAGTTTTAATGACCTCAAGTTATTCCCACTGCTAAACAACAATTAAAAAAATTTTTTATATTTGCATTTGAATCATTCAAATGACTTGATGGAATTGTGTGTTGCCGACACGGCAGTCTTTTACTTTTATGATTTAAGACTACTATACTACGGTACTCTTCTCTCTTTTTCTTTGATAATGAAATTTAATAGAGTACCGCAACGATTAGAGGCATTCCATGATATTGAAATTGCTTCATTTTCCGGTCGTTATTATTCGAAAAAAAAACAAACCCCGAAAAACTCCAAGACCACAAAAAAATGATTGAGTCATCGCCAAAAACCCTCCACTATCTTGTTAAATCATCGATTTTAATGTTTATTCAACGTCAAAATTAAAGTTTTCATCCGTTTTAATTTTAATTTTAATTTTAATTTTAATATTTTCATAAATTAAATTCGACTTTTTTTTGATTGGGTAATCTTACGAATTGCATCAACAAACCAGAAACTCAATCCGTGTGAGTTTTGTCGAGATGAGGTCTGAATGTTGGGATTATTAACCACTGACACGATTCCCTGGAAAATCTCCGTTTCTGTTTCAATTTTGAACGGAACATTTTGTTAATAACTACGACGATAATGGGGTGGATCTTAGTTGAGTGTTGATCACGTGAAATTTGTTTAGAAAGTGTAGTTCGTCAACAAAATTCTCAAAGTATCATCGGGTGCAAACGCGAAACTTTGTAAATCTCTCGTCATTTATCGCTTGAGTTGAGGATGGATATATAGAAATATGAGAAAATTCCGTTTATTTTCGAATATTTTTCGCAATTTGTCCGGATATTTATCTGTATTTAGCCGATGAATTTTATAATGTCTTCGGGGTCTTAATGATGTATTTTTCCAAGATAATTAAAATGGATATAGTTTTGATTTGTTTCGAAATGATGTTTGTGGTTGTTTTGTTTTCTTGAATTAAATAAGCGTAATTGTGAATTTGTTCAATTTTAATTAAAACATTGAATAGAAAGAGCATTCAGCGTGACGCTCATGTAAAATATTGTTTCTTAATTGACACGTACATGAGGAATAATCAATCTTTACCACGATATATCATCTAAAAACTTACAGTCATCACATCTATATCATTTATCCAACATGAAATTTATACTAAAACTTTAGTAATTATAAACAAATTGCACAAGTAACACAATTGTACAATTATCCGTCCGTTTGTCTTGTCCAGCGCTTGAGCAACAGAATTCAGTAAATTAAATTATCAATTTCTTTCGGATTTAGTCCAATTCACCTCTTCCCTTTGCTTCCAAGATATTTCTGAAAAATCTCAGCCACTATTAGGACTCGTAGTCCCACTCTTCGAGACGCCACAGTTCTCGTTATTCTAACAATCCACTTTTAAATTGAGTCATCTCAGTTGAACTGTTTCATTTGTATGGTTTTTAATTGAGATTTTAGGGTTTCAGCGTGTGATTAGTTTTACAAAATCAAACCACTTCAGACAGGATGTATAATGTAGGAAAAACTTGTGTGAGTCCTAAAAATGATCCTTGTTTGGATCTCACTTACGTGGTAATTCACGAATTAGATATGTTTGTTAATCATTATCTAGTGATTTTGACGATCAACGCCATATTAATCCCAGTTACAAGATAATTAATGAACCAGAAGTAGCTCTTATCTAACTCTGTCTTTCTGGAAGCTGTGACAATTTCCGAAGATTGTGTGGCTCTACTATTTTCATCTAACTTGATTATGGTGTAATTAACGAACTAGATGTGTGAACTTGGAAAATTTTTAGATGATCAGAGCACGTATTCAATTTAAAATTCAAAATATTGTTTGATAAGTAAGTTTCGTTCGAATACTCTTACGTTTTTATCAATTTTTATTTATTTTATTTATTTTGAAAACACAATTATGAAATATTAATTTGATATTCCACGAATAGTTGAAGTATTTATTAAAAGAACAACATACCTACTGTTCTAACAATTTCGAATTTATTTTGACTCAAAGGATAATTTGCGTTTTAAATAATTGTAAATTCGTTATTAGCGATCCATATATTTGTCCAATGTTGTTCAATTTGAATTAATTTGTTTATTTAATTGTTAATAACAGAGATTCTAGGCTTATGGTGGAGATATTAAAGGTGTGACTTTTGTTGGTAGCTTGTTGATGTCTGTAAACAGAATGGATTATTTTTTCCTCAGCAACAACGATTTCATTTCTTATTGTTTATCAATTATTCATAATAATAGGCGGAAAATTTTAATTTTTCAATCGGTCCCTAAAATAGTCGCTTTTGCCATATAATGGCGATAAAGGCATTTCAAAAATTGTTGATTGTTTCTTTGATTTTTCCTGTACCTGTGATCGAATCGTAAATATTGTACGGATACGATTAAATAAAAAAATTAAAATTTTAAAAATCTATCATAGAGAATTCAATAGAACCTAAGGCTTCCTTTTCGTCGTCTTTTCGTAGAAAATCAATAATGAACGAAAACAATAACACCGTTATAATTGATATTGTTTAAAGGTAACGATTTCGTTTCGTTTGACGAATTTTTTCAGGCAAATTGAAAAAGTATACCGCTCGAATATTGGCGCTTGTAAATTTGTCCTTGATAACTATAATTATGCAAAAATTCGCCACATTAACTTGTCCAAGGTAGCTTTTTCTATTTTTTCCCTTCCTGTATAAACACCTCTCAAGTCTTTCATTTATACTTTGTACGCTTTATATAAAGTGTTGAATCCCCAACCAGCATGTATCATTTACATTCAGTTTTTTTTCGCGTGTGACTGTGACATAATATAGTCGTTTCGGAGAAGACCCCAAAATGCATTTTTAAAATATTCAAGACTTTCTTGTTTATCATCATCATCATCATCATTACCATCATCACAATTTTTTTTATCAGTATAGGAGGAAATTTAGTTTTGTGTTAATTTTTATTGTTCATTACCAATGAGCCTATTTGGAAATGTTGTTGTTTTTTATCTCCCGTGCGAGTTGCGAAAAATTATAACAACTTCCTTTAGAAAATTGCATATCCACATTGTATATTTGGCATCGTAAAAATTCACAATTGATTGTCTCATTTAGGTTTTAGATCGGTTTAATCAGATAACGGTAGATTTAAATCGCCGATATTCATTTGACTTTTCTATGATTATATCTCAGTTGTACAGTTTTACTCGTGTTTCACAAGCATTTTCTTGATTCAACAACGATTTCAAGAAATTTGGAATAAAATTTTGCCTCCAAATCACCAAAAGGCGGGGAGTATGAGGATTTTATGGTCTTTAGTTGTTCGATTTCTTTAAAATTATCGATCCTTCTGGGTACAATTGGCTTGCAGAATGGTAACAATTTAATTGCCTCACGAGTTGAATTTCTGACTGTAATACAAAATTAGAAATAAATAATCATTTTTCTAATAGATTGTATGCGGAAGTAATAAATTATGAATCTCAGTTAAATTTAGGTTAATTTGAAAACAAAATTTTTGAGCATTTCCAAAAAATTTTAACACTATCATCAGTTTTTAATGAATTTTGTTACTAAATTGGAATCAACTCTGAATTCTAAATGATTATTTTTTATTTTGTTAACAAATTGTAACGAGGAGGAAATTATATTGACTTATAATGAAGCCACGCAAATTTTGCATCTAATTTCATTGTTAAATCGTGAAGTAGAGGCCATTGTTACACTTTTAATTCCTTTTAAGATAAATTTCCAAATATCTTGCTTGATTTTTCATCCAAATTCTCGATTTTTTTGATAAAATATGCCAGTTGAGGTGAGACAATTTAACGACCTCTCGAGTTAAATTCTTGATCTATTCTAAAATAAGTTATCAATTTACCAATTTTTTCTGCACTTTGGTTGTCAAAAAGTTAAAGTGCCGAATTTTTGAGTTAAAAAAACAAACAAACCGAAACGTAATAAAACGTACGACTTTATACTCATTCATTTCCTTTTCGTTTCTATTTCTCCCGATTATTCGTCTAACTTTACCGTCTTCCTTTTATGTTGTTAAACCTATAAAATGAGATGCTATTTGGAATGAATTTTCCTCAAATATAAGACGCATTTTTCAGGTTTCAATGGTGATTAAATTAAAATTACAACATGGGGGAATTCTCGTAAGAATCAGCAAAAAGAATCGATGGTAATGAGACTGTAATGGTTGATGACAGTTTGATTGATAACAAAATTCTCATTAACTAGATCTGAATCAAAAAAATCGCTATTATAACGGGCATTCGTTTCAAATAATAATCCAGTTATATTTTATGTTGGTTGTTATGTGTTCTAGTTTGCTTGTTTTCTACATTATTTTTCCCACTATTAAATTATCTTTTTTATAATTGAGAATGTCAATTCAATTGAGCATTATACTGGTATAGTTATGCTGTCAAAGTACACATTTCTATACTTATAACGAACTTTATAGCCGTGACTGATTATCTTCAATACTTTCAAACTTACAATTTTGGAATAATAGACGAAAGTATTGCATCTTTTTATCGGACAACTATTTAAATAATATAACAAGTTTCTTCTTCTGTTACATACAAATTTTCTACGCTTATAAACCAGCGGGAAACCTGTTCCTTTGCCGTTGACGTTCCCCTGGAGATTTCTTCAAAAATCCCTAATTCACGCCGAATTAAAAGGTTAAAACAAACCAAGGGCGATAATTGGTGGATGCCTCGTCACAAGATTTCGATCCGATTATTTTTTATTGGACTGGTTTACAAAAGAGGAATTAAATTTGCGAAATTTCGATCATTTATTCTAAATTTTAATGCATAAAAATAGCCACAACCCATACCTGATTGATGGAGGTGCAGTTATCCAAACAAGGATAATTTTTTTGGCTCACACAAATTTTTCCAACTTTATACATTTTGTCTGACGTGGTTTAATTTTGTAATAATGATCACACGCTGAGACCGTAAAATCTAAATTAAAAACCATACAAATGAAACAGTTCAACTGAGATGACTCAATTTAAAAGTGGATTGTCAGAATAACGAGAACTGTGGCGTCTCGAAGAGCGGGACTACGAGTCCTAATAGTGGCTGAGAAATTTCAGAAATATCTCGGAAGCAAAGGGAAGAGGTGAATTGGACTAAATTCGAAAGAAATTGATCATTTAATTTACTGAATTCTGCTGCTCAAGCGCTGGACTAGACAAACGAGCGGATAATTGTACAATTGTGTAACTTGTGCTATTTGTTTATAATTGCTACAGTTTAGTTTAAATTTCAAGTTGGATAAATGATATAGATGTGATGTCTGTAAGTTTGTAGATAATATATCGTTGTAAAGATTGATTATTTCCCATGTACGTGTCAAATTAAGAAACAATATTTAACATGAGCGTCACGCTGAATGCTTTTTCTATTCAATGTTTTAATTAAAATTGAACAAATTCACAATATCGCTTATTTAATTCAAGAAAACAAAACAACCACAAACATCATTTCGAAATAAATCAAAACTATATCCATTTTAATTATCTTGAAAAAATACATCATTAAGACCGCGAAGATATTATAAAATTCGGCTAAAAACAGATAAATAACCGGACAAATTGGGGAAATATTCCAAAATAAACGGAATTTTCTCATATTTCTATATATCCATCCACAACTCAAGCGATAAATGACGAGAGATTTACGAAGTTTCGCGTTTGCACCCGATGATCCTTTGATAACTTTGTTGACGAACTACACTTTCTAAACCAATTTCACGTGATCAACACTCAACTAAGATCCACCCCGTTATCGGCGTAGTTATTAACAAAACGTTCCGTTCAAAATTGAGACAGAAATGGAGATTTTCCTGGGAATAGTGACAGTGGTTAATAATCCCAACATTCAGACCTCATCTCGACAAATGTCACACGGACTGAGTTTCAGGTTTGTTGATGCAATTCGTAAGATTACCCAATCTAAAGAAATCGAATTTAATTTATGAAAATATTAAAATTCTAAAATGGATGAGAACTTTATTTTTGACGTTTAGTAAACATTAAAATCGATGATTTAACACGATAGTGGAGGGTTTTTGGCGATGACTCAATCATTTTTTTGTGGTCTTGAAATTTTTTGGGCGTTTGGCTTGGTTTTTCGAATAATAACGACCGTAAATGGTAGCTATTTCAATTTCATTGAATGCCTCTAATCGTGGCGGTACTCTATTAAATTTCATTATCAAAGAAAAAGAGAGAAGAGTACCGTAGTACAGTAATCTCAAATCATAAAAGTAAAATACGGTTCTGTCGGCCGCACACAATTCCATCAAGTCATTAAAAAGATTCAAATGCAAACATAAAAAAAATTGTTTTAATTGTAGTTTAGCAGTGGGAATAACTTGAGGTCATTAAAACTTCGATTTTTATCAACGACAACAACAACAGTAATAATTATAATGATGATAATAACTAAACAACTATATTTTAATCCTATCTTGATTATTTGCTGTTCTATGACAATTATGCCATGTAAAGTAATGAAAGGCCTCCGTTCTTATTCACAGTTTTGTCGCGAACTTTATACTTCTATTTCGGGCTATCCTTGACTACACGAAATGAGAAGCAATGAGAACGATCAATTAGGCCATAATTAAAAACCGAAATTATACAATTTTTAATTTCATTGAACGCTCAATTCGAACTCGAAAACTAACGAAAAATTTATTTAAAGAAGGAACAATAAACATAAAAAGAGAAAAAAAAAATGATTTAAATGCAGAGAGAATAATGGAAAATTTAAATTGAAGAAATCGAGACTGGAGAATGGCGAAAGACGGGAGAAGAAAGGAAAGAAAAAGAACAGACGAATAAAACATAACGAGAAAGGAAGACACAAGACAGAGAAAAAATCAAGAAATAAATATAGAGTGAAGTAGGCGAAAGTACAAACAAGGAAGATAAAGATGAGAACGGTGAAAGCGAAAAAGAGGACTGGGGATAAAAGAACAGACCGAGAAAGCACCAAAAAAGTAACGGATTTTCGAAGTGTGTGAAAAATGGAATAAAACAAAAACAAGGAAGCCAAAGAAAAAAGAGAAAACAAGATATAAAGAAAATATTAAGTAAATGGAAGTAAAAATAAGGGAAAAAGGAAAACAGGAACTACGTGGAAAGATAGGTAAGAAGAATATATATGGAAAGGAGAGAGAGAAAAAAAGAGGGAACTGACAATAGAAAACAAAAAAATAAGAAAGTGTTAAAGAGAGAGAAAGTGTTCAGTCACTTAAGTCTCAGTGATTGGGAACGAATTTGTAAATGCTCAGTCACTGCTTGCTTCATATTTTACTACGTTTGGCATTTGTTGACCAATTTCCTATGAAAAACGGGTTCTTGAGCCAAACTACGGTCCAACGTAACTAAAGTCACTATCAACTAAGATTAAATAGCATATTATTCTGTGTAAATATGTAAAATTGATTACTAAAGGGTCACTTACCGACTTCTCGCTTGTTTTATATTTCCGTAAATTTTTATAATAAATTCAAAGTCGAACTATTTCTTTAGAAAGTCGCTTCTTATTCTGTTTTCAATCACAGATAAAAATTCAGAAACTTTGAGTTTAGGTCAATACATTGTAACTATTGATGAAGTATACAAATGAAATTAACTCAACCGAGTAAAATATACGCTGTTGCCTATGTTACAATTATTTCTATAACCATCCTCTATTCATTTAATCATTTTAAACAAATGGGTCTTATTGATCTCAATTATTGTGAGGTAAATCGCGTCTTCTTACATTTATTTGATTTGAAAGAATTCCTGTCCGTGTTCTTTGATGTCAATTAAGTCGATTTATGACAAATGAGACAGCAACTTGAAGGAAAAACGTGGCAACTGTGCTTGATCATTTGGTTCCAAAAGTGAGGTTATGTTTCTAATTCGTCCAATTTTTGGTCATGTTTTCATTAGAAATTTTGGTGCTGTTATAATTGTTTATTAATTATTAATAAAATGATGATATGTGGAATTTCATCGTTTCTCAAAGTCACTGTAACAATGAACTAACAATCAGCCAATTCGAACAATTGTAGTGTTTACAAACTTCAAGGTATAAAATACGAATAAAATTCACTTATTTTTTCAAATTTCTAATCATTTCTCCGTTTTAGGCAATTATAAATGATTGTCATAGGAATTTATTCAATTTCGAAGGTTTCGTTGAACACAATTGAAAAGGAATTCAAAATTCTGAATCGATCGATTCTAACTCAAATCTTAAGAAATAAAAGTTATTAGGGTTTGAATAAAAATTGCACTCATGTTGAATGATACGACAACGGAACATTCGTTATTTTCGACCACATTTCTGGTAATCATTCTGACATTTTTACAAATCAGTAAAACAATTTAGAAATTCTTTTTTTTTTATAACACGATTCGTGGTCCATTTTAGATGGAAGTTATGGTTGAATTAAGTGGTAGAAACTCTATCATCGAATTATTGGTCGACAGTTTAACGTATTATGGAGAGAGGTTATACAAATGTATAGAACCAACAATAATCAGGATGATTGTAAAGATTTCAATGAAAATTGGTCTTGTCTTCAATGGACATTAAGTTATTTTCGTAAATAATTCATATAATCGTAGAGGTGTGATTTTGTGGATTGTTAAAAGTCTATCACTATCTTTTTGTAATCAAAATTCACAAGCTTAATGGAAGATTGACGAGAACATGACGGATTAAACATCCATAATTCAATCCGGTAAGTACAGTCCGTACACGGAGGTAATTGAATTTCTCATTTGACAGACGTATCAATAATGGCGCCAAATTTAAAATTTAAACGAATTAAATATACAGCTATAATTGAACCTTGTAAACTATTTTACATGTTATCATTATCAATACCACTATCAATACTATTAATCGAACTCGCCATTATTGTTAATAAAATACGAAATTACTAAGTTAAATCACCGACAAAAAAGAAAATTCGAAATAACGATAAAAATCGATAAATTCGATCAAATGCAAAATAATTGATCGAAAACACGACACGAATACAAACAAACGATATAAATATACAATATTAAGGGAATAATCGCAGGCAATCAAAAATTGAAAAAATTAAAAACAACCAACAACGGACAACTTACAGGTTGCAAATGAATATAAAGGTACAGGTTTCAAATTTTTTCATTGTTAACTTGACGTGACCATCTACTACGTCACTAAAAGTCGAGCGTACCAATCTTATTTCTGATAATTCCCCATTTTTTGACATATACGTTTAGGAAATTTTGTTTTGTTAGGTTCTCGTCAAGATTTAATTACCTCCGTGTACCGAGAATATCTTGTCATTTCACATATAGTTAATTGGCAGTAAATTTAAATTATTAAGTAACAATTATTATTAGATTATTACCGAACTCTTCTTTTCAATGACGTAGTTCCTTTCAAGAAGAAACAATTGCTTTGTTTGGTTATTTTCAAATTTTGCGCCTTTATATACATCCAATAATAGTTATTTTCATTACAAAGGGCGGAAAATGATTCTTAGCGGTCCAATTGTGTTTGTTGTTTCTCCAATTAAAATCTTATAATCCGAATGAATTGAGTATAGCACGTTTTATTTTTTTATACAAAATAGATCATTAGAGCTAAAGGGTAGAAGTTAAGGTAAAATCTGGATACTTTTTGTTAATTTCTAAAGTTGATTTTATGGGAGATCAAGTGTACGTTCTTTTTTGTCAAAAATTTGACAAAGAATACGATTTATAAAAATGAATAAATTCTTAGGTTCTTTCTTAATCCTAGATAATCAATTTTTAACAAACTCGGATACTAAAGGTGGAAATTTGACGATTGATAAATTTTTTAGTCCTTTATGGAGTTGTATTTTTAACTTTCCTTTTTAATTCTAAGCAATGTCAATTCTAAATTTTCAATTTTTAACTAATTCTACGATTCAATATATGTAAGTGTTAATAAAGAAGGAACTTTGCTTATTAAGGATAAAAATTACCGTCCCTCTTTAAATTTTCATTTGTTTTAATTAGTTGTCATTTTTAATAGAAAATTAAATTAATAACGGTTTATTTAAGGTGGTGATCTGAGAAAATAGCCAAGGATTGCTACAAATTCTGTAGGGCTGGCACATTGTATTAACTTCGACAAAATGGTCGTTGAACTGCAAATTTCAAATTTTAAAAACCAAGATGAATCGCTCCATTCTTGAAAATGATGTTTTCTTTCTTGAAGTTAATCTTGAATTTTATTAACATCTGTGAATTCATCCCAAAGCAAGTAAATGTATGAGGATACGAAAATTTGAGTGAAGGCATGATATGCTACACTATCTCAAATGTATCTACTTAGAGGGCCTATAACGCCGTTTAAGTTCGCTTTAGCCTACGGTTTTGTGAACGTAGATCAGCTTCTTATTTTAACTCTATAATCTGAATTAACGACAAACTATTGAAACAAGAGCATGTAAAGTATATTACTAATTTTCAGAAAGAATCGGACCTCAAAATCGTAGACTATTGCGAGCTGAAATTGCGTTGCATACTCTATATGTGAAAAAGAGAGGTGGCTGAGATATGAAAAAGAAATATATATAGTCTGTTAACAAAGATTGAATTGAATATCATATTGAGATCAGTTCTATTACAATTTTTACTCAATAATGTTCTGTTTTTCACCTACTATGCTGAGGTATGGCAATGATGACGACTGAAAATCTAGGAAACTGACAAGTTTTTTTCTCGGACATTTTCTTCTAAATGTGCGCGGTTAGAAAATTGAATCAAAAATAGGGGTTCAAATTAAAAAAAAGTAATAATGATGACGCAATTTTGTCGCTGCGGTAACTTGTAAAGTCGTTTTGACAGCCATAAAAAATAATGAAAAAGAGGTACCAGTCTCGGCATTTTTCGAAATTTGGATGAATAAAAGAGTTGCTTGCATTTGCGGGAATTTTGATTCCCACAGTATATGGTAATTACCGCATTTCCCCTCGTAGTAGGCAATGCCTCATTCCTTTATGTCGTAGATCGGCTCATACATTGATAAATTTGACAATTGCCAATTACCGATGGAAACGCGGCTCTTTGTTGTCTTAACTATTTGTCAATGTCGCAACAACGTGAAGATTTGTTTAAAACGTCGACGACGAATCTGTTGGTTCGGAGCTCGGGATTGTTCGTGACGGTTATAAATTAGCAGCGACAATTGGCTGCTTACGAAATAGTAAACTATTTCAAATTATCCAGAGTTCAGTCAGCTTAGAATTGTGAATTAGTCTGTTATTGAAAACTGAAAAAGAAGCGATTTTCTAAAGGAATAGTTCAACTTTGAATTTATTATAAAAATTTACGCAAATATAAAACAAGCGAGAAGTCGGTGAGTGACCCTTTAGTACTCAATTTTACATATTTATACAGAATTATATGCTACTTAATCTTAGTTAACTGTGACTTTAGTCACGTACGACCGTAGTTTGGCTCAAGAACCCGTTTTACATCGGAAATTATTCAACAATTGCCAAACGTAGTAAAATATGAAGCAAGCTATGACTGAGCATTTACAAACTCGTTCCCTATCACTGAGAATTACGTGACTGAACACATTCTCTTTCTTTATCACTTTCTAATTTTTTATTTTCTTTTGCCTGTTTACTCTCTCTCTCCCTCTCTCTCTCACCTTTCCATATATATTCTTCTTACCTCTCTTTCTATGTAGTCTCTGTTTTCTTTTTTCTCATATTTTTACTTCCATTTACTTAATATTTTCTTTATATCTTGTTTTCACTTTTTTCTTTGGCTTCCTTGTTTTTCTTTTATTCCTTTTTTGCACACACTTCGACAATCCATTCCTTTTTTGGTGCTTTCTCGGTGTGTTTTTTTATCTCCAGTCCTCTTTTTCGCTTTCTCCATTCTCATCTTTATCTTCCTTGTTTGTACTTTCGCCTACTTCACTCACTATTTATTTCTTGATTTTTTCTCAGTCTTGTGTCTTCCTTTCTCGTTATGTTTTATTCGTCTGTTCTTTTTCTTTCCCTTCTTCTCCAGTCTTTCGCCATTCTCCAGTCTCCATTTCTTCAGTTCTTTATTTTCCATTATTCTCTCTGCATTTAAATCATTTTCTTTTTTCTCTTTTTATGTGTATTGTTCCTTCTTTTAAATAAATTTTCCGTTAGTTTTCGAGTTCGAATTGAGGGTTCAATGGAATTAAAAATTGTATAATTTCGGTTTTTAATCATGGCCTAATTGATCGTTCTTATTGCTTCTCATTTGGTGTAGTCAGGTATAGCCCGAAATTGAAGTTTAAAGTTGCCGACAAAACAGTAAATAAGAACGGTGGCATTTCATTACTTTACATGGCATAATTGTCGTAGAAAAGCAAACTATCAAGATAGGATTAAAATATAGTTGTTTAGTTATTATCATCATTATTATTATTACAGTTGTTGTTTTCGTTGGTAAGAAGCGAAGTTCTAATGATCTCAAGTTATTCCCACTGCTAAACTACAATTAAAACGAGTTTTTTTATGTTTGCATTTGAATCTTTCTAATGACTTGATAGAATTGTATGTGGCCGACAGGGCAGTCTTTAACTTTTTTGATTTAAGACCACTATAACGGTACTCTTCTCTCTTTTTCTTTGATAATGAAATTTAATAGAATACCGCAACGATAAGAGGCATTCTATGAAATTGAAATTGCTACTTTTTCCGGTCGTTATAATTCGAAAAACAAAACCAAACGCCGAAAAACTCCAAGTCCACAAAAAATGATTAAATCATCGCCAAAAACCCTCCACTATTGTGTTAAATCATCGATTTTAAGGTTTATTCAACGTCACAATTCAAGTTTTCATCCGTTTTATAATTTTAATATTTTCATAAATTAAATTCGATTTTTTTTTAATTGGGTAATCTTACGAATTGCATCTACAAACCAGAAACTCAATCCATGTGAGTTTTGTCAAGATGAGGTCTGAATATTGGGCCTATTAACCACTGACACTATTCCCAGGAAAATCTCCATTCCTGTCTCTATTTTGAACGGAACATTTTGTTAATAACAAGGACGATAAGGAGATGGATCTTAGTTGAGTGTTGATCACGTGAAATTTGTTTAGAAAGAGTAGTTCGTCAACAAACTTCTCAATGTATTATCGGGTGCAAACGTGAAAATCTCGTAAATCTCTCGTCATTTATCGCTTGACGTGTGGATGGTTATATAGAAATGTGAGAAAATTCCGTTTGTTTTGATATATTTCCGCAATTTGCCCAGTTCGTTATCTGTTTTTAGCCGATAAATTTTAATGTCTTCGGGATCTTAATGATGTATTTTTTCTAGATAATTAAAATGGATATAGTTTTGATTTTTTTCGAAATGATGTTTGTGGTTGTTTTGTTGAATTATATTAGCGTTCTTGTGAATTTGTTCAATTTCAATAAAAACATTGAATAAAAAAAAACATTCTGCGTGACGTACATGGAAAATATTGTTTCTTAATTGACACGTACATGAGGAATAATAAATCTTTACCACGATATATTATCTACAAACTTACAGACATCACATCTATATCATTTATCCAATTTGAAATTTAAACTAAAACTGTAGTAATTATAAACAAATAGCACAAGTTTCACAATTGTACAATTATCGGCCCGTTTGTCTTGTCCAGCGCTTGAGCAACAGAATTCTGTAAATTAAATTATCAATTACTATCATATAATGAATTGGTTTTCCAAATAAGTAAAAATACTAGTTCTTTCCAAGGTATTTTATTGATATTTCGGTAGACCGGTTTCGGCTATATAGCCATCCTCAGTACCCACGCTACAATTATCTTATTTATTGTATAATACAATAATTTAAGGTGATACTTACTCAGTTTTTTATACACTGTTTTTTATACAATATATTTAGGTCAATTGTTTATAAAATATTTACAATTACTACGATAACAAGAAACAAAATTTTTTGAAATCTTTGTTATATATCGATAATTACTTTTTTACAACGATAGATTCTTTTAAAAACGAGAAGTTTATTTTTTACAAAATTTTTCAAAAACATTCGATCTCTTATCTAAGATGTCGATTTCTTTAATACGAATTTATTTTATTTAATTTTTGATAAATAACTTGTTTTATTTTTTTTTATCCTTTTTAATGTTTAAGATTATTTTTAGTTTTGTTAAATTTATATTTTTAATAATTTAAATAATGGTTCGTAATTTAATTCGATTTGTTCATTAATTATGTTCGTTTTCTCTTTCTTTTGTTTATTTATTTCATACGCTTCTAATAATTCTAATTTTATTCCTTTATTACAAATATGTAATAGTTCGGTGTTATGATCTTCGAAATGATGATTTAATTCTTTGTTATGTTGGGAAACTTTTGATGTTTCTATTTTCTTGTGATCATTAAGTCTTATCTGTAGTTTTCTCCCCGTTTCCCCTATATATATTGCATCACAATCTTCGCATTTTATTTCATATACTCCATTTTGTTCTAGTTTATATTTTGTTTTTGTTTTTAACAAGGAATTTAAATTGTTACTGTATCGATATGCCGGTGTTATTTTATATTTTCTGAGTATCTTATTTATGTTTTGTCTATATTTATTATATGTAAAAGTGGCGTATATTGTATTTTGTTTTTTATCATTTATATAAAGAGGATCATTTTTTAATTGTTTATTATTTATTAATTTTTCGATAGTTTTTTCTTGGTATCCGTTACAAGATGCTAATTGTTTTATTATTTTAATTTCATTATTAAAGTTGTTTTTATTCAAATTGAGTTTTAATGTCCGATCTATCAAACAATTAAATGCCGCCATTTTGTGTTGATAATGGTTTATAAAATTTTTACAATTATTATGATCGTATGTTTTTGAAAAATTTTGTAAAAATTAACTTATCGTTTTTAAAAGAATCTATCGTTGTAAAAAAGTAATTATCGATATATAACAAAGATTTCAAAAAATATTGTTTCTTGTTATCGTAGTAATTGTAAAAATTTTATAAACAATTGACCTAATTATACAGTATAAAAAACAGTGTATAAAAAACTGAGTAAGTGTCACCTTAAATTATTGTATTATATAATAAATAAGATAATTGTAGCGTGGGTACTGAGGATGGCTATATAGCAGAAACCGGTCTACCGAAATATCAATAAAATACCTAGGAAAGAACTAGTATTTTTACTTATTTGGAAAACCAATTCATTATATTACAACCACCAAGGAATGGACTAAAACACCCTTACAGAATTTCTATCATTTTTTGTCCAATTCACTTCTTCCCTTTGCTTCCAAGATACGTCTGAAATTTCCCAGCTTCTATTTGGACTCGCAGTCCCACTCCTCGAGACGCCATATGCTATTTAATCTTAGTTGACAGTGACTTTAGTTACGTTGGACCGTAGTTTGGCTCAAGAACCCGTTTTTCATAGGAAATAGGTCAACAAATGCCAAACGTAGTAAAATATGAAGCAAGCAATGACTGAGCATTTACAAATTCGTTCCCAATCACTGAGACTTAAGTGACTGAACACTTTCTCTCTCTTTAACACTTTCTTATTTTTTTGTTTTCTGTTGTCAGTTCCCTCTTTTTTTCTCTCTCTCCTTTCCATATATATTCTTCTTACCTATCTTTCCACGTAGTTCCTGTTTCCTTTTTCCCAAATTTTTACTTCCATTTACTTAATATTTTCTTTATATCTTGTTTTCCCTTTTTTCTTTAGCTTCCTTGTTTTTGTTTTATTCCATTTTTTCACACACTTCGAAAATCCGTTCCTTTTTTGGTGCTTTCTCGGTCTGTTTTTTCATCTCCAGTCCTCTTTTTCGCTTTCACCATTCTCATCTTTATCTTCCTTGTTTGTACTTTCGCCTACTTCACTCTATATTTATTTCTTGATTTTTTCTCTGTCTTGTGTCTTCCTTTCTCGTTATGTTTTATTCGTCTGTTCTTTTTCTTTCCCTTCTTCTCCCGTCTTTCGCCATTCTCCAGTTTCCATTTCTCCAGTTCTTTATTTTCCATTATTCTTTCTGCATTTAAATCATTTTCTTTTTTCTCTTTTTATTTTCATTGTTCCTTCCTTTAAATCAATATTCCGTGAGTTTTCGTGTTCGAATTGAGGGTTCAATTGAATTAAGAATAGTATAATTTAGGTTTTTAATTATGGCCTAATTGATAGTTCTTTTAGCTTCTCATTTCGTGTAGCCAGGGATAGCCCGAAATAGAAGTTAAAGTTAGCGACAAAACTGTAAATAAGAACGGTGGCATTTCATTACTTTACATGGCATAATTGTCAAAGAACAGGAAATAATCAAGATAGGATTTAAATATAGTTGTCTAGTTATTATCATCATTATTATTATTACTGTTGTTGTAGTCGTTGATAAAAATCGAAGTTTTAATGACCTCAAGTTATTCCCACTGCTAAACTACAATAAAAACGAGTTTTTTTATGTTTGCATTTCAATCTTTCTCATGACTTGATAGAATTGTGTGTGGCCGACAGGGCAGTCTTTAAATTTTTTGATTTAAGACTACTATACTACGGTACTCTTCTCTCTTTTTCTTTGAAAATGAAATTTAATAGAGTACCGCAACGATTAGAGGCATTCAATGAAATTGAAATTGCTACTTTTTCCGGTCGTTATTATTCGAAAAACAAAACCAAACGCCCAAAAACTTCAAGTCCTCAAAAAAATGGTTGAATCATCGCCAAAAACCCTCCACTATCGTGTTAAATCATCGATTTTAATGTTTATTCAACGTCACAATTCAAGTTTTCATCCGTTTTATAATTTTAATATTTTCATTGATTAAATTCGATTTTTTTTTAATTGGGTAATCTTACGAATTGCATCTACAAACCAGAAACTCAATCCATGTGAGTTTTGTCTAGATGAGGTCTGAATATAGGGCCTATTAAGCACTGACACTATTCCCAGGAAAATCTCCATTCCTGTCTCTATTTTGAACGGAACATTTTGTAAATAACAAGGACGATAATGAGGTGGATCTTAGTTGAGTGTTGATCACGTGAAATTTGTTTAGAAAGTGTAGTTCGTCATCTAAGTTCTCGATGTATCTTCGGGTGCAAACGTGAAAATCACGTGAATTTCTCGTCGTTTATCGCTTGAGATATGGATGGTCATAAAGAAATATGAGAAAATTCCGTTTGTTTTAATATATTTCCGCAATTTGCCCAGTTCTTTATCTGTTTTTAGCCGATAAATTTTATAATGTCTTCGGGGTCTTAATGATGTATTTTTTCTGGATAATAAAAATGGATATAGTTCTGGTTTATTTCAAAATGATGTTTGTGGTTGTTTTGTTTTATTGAATTATATTAGCGTTATTGTGAATTTGTTTAATTTTAATAAAAACATTGAATTGAAAAAGCATTCAGCGTGACGTTCATGTAAAATATTGTTTCTTAATTGACACGAACCTGAGGAATAATAAATCTTTAGCACGATATATTATCTACAAACTTACAGACATCATATCTATATCATTTATCCAACATGAAATTTAAACTAAAACTTTAGTAATTATAAACAAATAACACAAGTAACACAATTGTACAATTATCCGTCCATTTGTCTTGTCCGGCGCTTGAGCAGCAGAATTCAGTAAATTAAATGATCAATTTCTTTCGAATTTAGTCCAATTCACCTCTTCCCTTTGCTTCCGAGATATTTCTGAAATTTCAAAGCCACTATTAGGACTCGAAGTCCCACTCTTCGAGACGCCACAGTTCTCGTAATTCTGACAATCCACTTTTAAATTGAGTCATCTCAGTTGAACTGTTTCATTTGTATGGTTTTTTAATTGAGATTTTAGGGTTTCAGCGTGTGATTAGTTTTACAAAATCAAACCACTTCAGACAGGATGTATAATGTTGGAAAAACTTGTGTGAGCCCAAAAAATTATCCTTGTTAGGATAACTGCACCTCCATCAATCAGGTATGGGTTGTGTCTATTTTTATGCGTTAAAGTTTAGAATAAATGATCGAAATTTCGCAAATTTAATTCCTCTTTTGTAAACCAGTCCAATAAAAAATTATCGGATCGAAAACTTGTAACGAGGCATCCACCAATTATCGCCCTTGGTTTGTTTTAACATTTTATTTCGGCGTGAATTAGGGATTTTTGAAGAAATCTCCAGGGGAACGTCAACGGCAAAGGAACAGGTTTCCCGCTGGTTTATAAGCGTAGAAAATTCGTATCGAACAGAAGAAGAAACTTGTTATATTATTTAAATAGTTGTCCGATAAAAAGATGCAATACTTTCGTCTATTATTCCAAAATTGTAAGTTTGAAAGTATTGAAGATAATCAGTCACGGCTATAAAGTTCGTTATAAGTATAGAAATGTGTACTTTGACAGCATAACTATACCAGTATAATGCTCAATTGAATTGACATTCTCAATTATAAAAAAGATAATTTAATAGTGGGAAAAATAATGTAGAAAACAAGCAAACTAGAACACATAACAACCAACATAAAATATAACAGGATTACTATTTGAAACGAATGCCCGTTATAATAGCGATTTTTCTGATTCAGATCTAGTTAATAAGAATTTTGTTATCAATCAAACTGTCATCAATACCATTACAGTCTCATTACCATCGATTCTTTTTGCTGATTCTTACGAGAATTCCCCCATGTTGTAATTTTAATTTAATCACCATTGAAACCTGAAAAATGCGTCTTATATTTGAGGAAAATTCATTCCAAATAGCATCACATTTTATAGGTTTAACAACATAAAAGGAAGACGGTAAAGTTAGACGGATAATCGGAAGAAATAGAAACGAAAAGGAAATGAATGAGTATAAAGTCGTACGTTTTATTACGTTTCGGTTTGTTTTTTTTTAACTCAAAAATTCGGCACTTTAACTTTTTGACAATCTTAGTGCAGAAAAAATTGGTAAATTGATCACTTATTTTAGAATAGATCAAGAATTTAACTCGAGAGGTCGCTAAATTGTCTCACCTCAACTGGCATATTTTATCAAAAAAATCGAGAATTTGGATGAAAAATCAAGCCAGATATTTGGAAATTTATCTTAAAAGGAATTAAAAGTGTAACAATGGCCTCTACTTCACGATTTAACAATGAAATTCGATGCAAAATTTGCGTGGCTTCATTATAAGTCAATATAGTCTCCTCCTCGTTACAATTTGTTAACAAAATAAAAAATAATCATTTAGAATTCAGAGTTGATTCCAATTTAGTAACAAAATTCATTAAAAACTGATGATAGTGTTAAAATTTTTTGGAAATGCTCAAAATTTTTGTTTTCAAATTAACCTAAATTTAACTGAGATTCATTATTTATTACTTCCGCATACAATCTATTAGAAAAATGATTATTTATTTCTAATTTTGTATTACAGTCAGAAATTCAACTCGTGAGGCAATTAAATTGTTACCATTCTGCAAGCCAATTGTACCCAGAAAGATCGATAATTTTAAAGAAATCGAACAACTAAAGACCATAAAATCCTCATACTCCCCGCCTTTTGGTGATTTGGAGGCAAAATTTTATTCCAAATTTCTTGAAATCGTAGTTGAATCAAGAAAATGCTTGTGAAACACGAGTAAAACTGTACAACTGAGATATAATCATAGAAAAGTCAAATGAATATCGGCGATTTAAATCTACCGTTATCTGATTAAACCAAACTAAAACCTAAATGAGACAATCAATTGTGAATTTTTACGATGCCAAATATACAATGTCGATATGCCATTTTTTAAATGAAGTTTTATAATTTTTCGCAACTCGCACGGGAGATAAACAACAACATCATTCCCAAATAGGCTCATTGGTAATGAACAATAAAAATTAACACAAAACTAAATTTCCTCCAATACTGATAAAAAAAATTGTGATGATGGTAATGATGATGATGATGATAAACAAGAAAGTCTTGAATATTTAAAAAATGCATTTTGGGGTTTTCTCCGAAACGACTATATTATGTCAGTGTCACACGCGAAAAAAAACCGTATGTAAATGAACATGCTGGTTGGGGATTCAATACTTTATATAAAGCGCACAAAGTATAAATGAAAGACTTGAGACGTGTTTATACAGGATGGAAAAAAATAGAAAAAGCTACCTTGGACAAGTTAATGTGGTGAATTTTTGCATAATTATAGTTATCAAGGACAAATTTACAACCGCCAATATTCGAGCGGTATACTTTTTCAATTTGCCTGAAAAAATTCATCAAACGAAACGAAATCGTTACCTTTAAACAATATCAATTATAACGGTGTTATTGTTTTCGTTCATTATTGATTTTCTACGAAAAGACGACGAAAAGGAAGCCTTAGGTTCTATTGAATTCTCTATGATAGATTTTTAAAATTTTAATTTTTTTATTTAATCGTATCCGTACAATATTTACGGTTCGATCACAGGTACAGGAAAAATCAAAGAAACAATCAACAATTTTTGAAATGCCTTTATCGCCATTATATGGCAAAAGCGACTATTTTAGGGACCGATTGAAAAATTAAAATTTTCCGCCTATTATTATGAATAATTGATAAACAATAAGAAATGAAATCGTTGTTGCTGAGGAAAAAATAATCCATTCTGTTTACAGACAACAACAAGCTACCAACAAAAGTCACACCTTTAATATCTCCACCATAAGCCTAGAATCTCTGTTATTAACAATTAAATAAACAAATTAATTCAAATTGAACAACATTGGACAAATATATTGATCGCTAATAACGAATTTACAATTATTTAAAACGCAAATTATCCTTTGAGTCAAAATAAATTCGAAATTGTTAGAACAGTAGGTATGTTGTTCTTTTAATAAATTCTTCAACTATTCGTGGAATATCAAATTAATATTTCATAATTGTGTTTTCAAAATAAATAAAATAAATAAAAATCAATAAAAACGTAAGAGTATTCGAACGAAACTTACTTATCAAACAATATTTTGAATTTTAAATTGAATACGTGCTCTGATCATCTAAAAATTTTCCAAGTTGACACATCTAGTTCGTTAATTACACCATAATCAAGTTAGATGAAAATAGTAGAGCCACACAATCTTCGGAAATTGTCACAGCTTCCAGAAAGACAGAGTTAGATAAGAGCTACTTCTGGTTCATTAATTATCTTGTAACTGGGATTAATATAGCGTTGATCGTCAAAATCACTAGATAATGATTAACAAACATATCTAATTCGTGAATTACCACGTAAGTGAGATCCAAACAAGGATCATTTTTTGGGCTCACACAAGTTTTTCCAACATTATACATCCTGTCTGAAGTGGTTTAATTTTGTAATACTAATCACACGCTGAGACCGTAAAATCTCAATTAAAAACCATACAAATGAAACAGCTCAACTGAGATGACTCAATTTAAAAGTGGATTGTTAGAATAACAAGAACAGCGGCGTCTCGAGGAGTGGGACTACGAGTCCTAATAGAGGCTGAGATATTTCAGAAATATCTTGGAAGCAAAGGGAAGAAGTGAATTGGACAAAATTCGAAAGAAATTGATAATTTAATTGACTGAATTCTGTTGCTCAAGCGCTGGACAAGACAAACGGACGGATAATTGTACAATTGTGTAACTTGTGCAATTTGTTTATAATTACTAAAGTTTTAGTTTAAATTTCATGTTGGATAAATGATATAGATGTGATGACTGTAAGTTTTTAGATGATATATCGTGGTAAAGATTGATTATTCCTCATGTACGTGTCAATTAAGAAACAATATTTTACATGAGCGTCACGCTGAATGCTTTTTCTATTCAATGTTTTAATTAAAATTGAACAAATTCACAATTACGCTTATTTAATTCAAGAAAACAAAACAACCACAAACATCATTTCGAAATAAATCAAAACTATATCCATTTTAATTATCTTGGAAAAATACATCATTAAGACCCCGAAGATATTATAAAATTTATCGGCTAAAAACAGATAAATAACTGGACAAATTGCGGAAATATTTCAAAATAAACGGAATTTTCTCATTTTTCTATATATCCATCCACACCTCAAGCGATAAATGACGAGAGATTTACAAAGTTTCGCGTTTGCACCCGATGATACTTTGAGAACTTTGTTGACGAACTACACTTTCTAAACAAATTTCACGTGATCAACACTCAACTAAGATCCACCCCATTATCGTCGTAGTTATTAACAAAATGTTCCGTTCAAAATTGAGACAGAAATGGAGATTTTCCAGGGAATCGTGTCAGTGGTTAATAATCCCAACATTCAGACCTCATCTCGACAAAACTCACACGGATTGAGTTTCAGGTTTGTTGATGCAATTCGTAAGATTACCCAATCAAAAAAAATCGAATTTAATTTATGAAAATAATAAAATTATAAAACGGATGAAAACTTTAATTTTGACGTTGAATAAACATTAAAATCGATGATTTAACACGATAGTGGAGGGTTTTTGGCGATGACTCAATCATTTTTTTGTGGTCTTGGAGTTTTTTGGCGTTTGGTTTTGTTTTTCGAATAATAACGACCGTAAAAGTTAGCAATTTCAATTTCATAGAATGCCTCTAATCGTTGCGGTACTCTATTAAATTTCATTATCGAAGAAAGAGAGAGAAGAGTACCGTAGTATAGTAGTCTTAAATCATAAAAATAAAAGACTGCCCTGTCGGCAACACACAATTCGATCAAGTCATTTGAATGATTCAAATGCAAATATAAAAAAATTGTTTTAATTGTTGTTTAGCAGTGGGAATAACTTGAGGTCATTAAAACTTCGATTTTTATCAACGACAACAACAACAGTAATAATTATAATGATGATAATAACTAAACAACTATATTTAAATCCTATCTTGATTATTTGCTGTTCTATGACAATTATGCCATGTAAAGTAATGAAATGCCTCCGTTCTTATTCACAGTTTTGTCGCGAACTTTAAACTTCTATTTCGGGATATACCTGACTACACGAAATGAGAAGCTAAAAGAACGATCAATTAGGCCATAATTAAAAACCGAAATTATACAATTTTTAATTCCATTGAACCCTCAATTCGAACTCGAAAACTAACGGAAAATTTATTTAAAAAAAGGAACAATAAACATAAAAAGAGAAAAAAGAAAATGATTTAAATGCAGAGAGAATAATGGAAAATAAAGAACTGAAGAAATCGAGACTGGAGAATGGCGAAAGACGGGAGAAGAAGGGAAAGAAAAAGAACAGACGAATAAAACATAACGAGAAAGGAAGACACAAGACAGAGAAAAAATCAAGAAATAAATATTGAGTGAAGTAGGCGAAAGTACAAATAAGGAAGATAAAGATGAGAATGGTGAAAGCGAAAAAGAGGACAGATGATAAAAGAACAGACCGAGAAAGCACCGAAAAAGGAATGGATTGTCGAAGTGTGTGAAAAAATGGAATAAAAGAAAAACAAGGAAGCTAAAGAAAAAAGGGAAAACAAGATATAAAGAAAATATTAAGTAAATGGAAGTAAAAATATGGGAAAAAGGAAAACAGAAACTACGTGGAAAGGTAGGTAAGAAGAATATATATGGAAAGGAGAGAGAGAAAAAAAGAGGGAACTGACAATAGAAAACAAAAAAATAAGAAAGTGTTAAAGAGAGAGAAAGTGTTCAGTCACTTAAGTCTCAGTGATTGGGAACGAATTTGTTAATGCTCAGTCATTGCTTGCTTCATATTTTACTACGTTTGGCATTTGTTGACCAATTTCCTATGAAAAACGGGTTCTTGAGCCAAACTACGGTCCAACGTAACTAAAGTCACTGTCAACTAAGATTAAATAGCATATTATTCTGTATAAATATGTAAAATTGAGTACTAAAGGGTCACTCACCGACTTCTCGCTTGTTTTATATTTCCGTAAATTTTTATAATAAATTCAAAGTCGAACTATTTCTTTAGAAAATCGCTTCTTATTCTGTTTTCAATCACAGATAAAAATTCAGAAACTTTGAGTTTAGGTCAATACATTGTAAATATTGATGAAGTATACAAATGAAATTAACTCAACCGAGTAAAATATACGCTGTTGCCTATGTTTCAATTATTTCTATAACCATCCTCTATTCATTTAATCATTTTAAACAAATGGGTCTTATTGATCTCAATTATTGTGAGGTAAATCGCGTCTTCTTACATTTATTTGATTTGAAAGTATAGTAGTTTTTTCATCTCCAGTCCTCTTTTTCGCTTTCACCATTCTCATATTTATCTTCCTTGTTTGTACTTTCGCCTACTTCACTCTATATTTATTTCTTGATTTTTTCTCTGTCTTGTGTCTTCCTTTCTCGTTATGTTTTATTCGTCTGTTCTTTTTCTTTCCTTTCTTCTCCCGTCTTTCGCCATTCTCCAGTCTCGATTTCTTCAATTTAAATTTTCCATCATTCTCTCTGCATTTAAATCATTTTCTTTTTTCTCTTTTTATGTTTATTGTTCCTTCTTTAAATAAATTTTCCGTTAGTTTTCGAGTTCGAATTGAGCGTTCAATGAAATTAAAAATTGTATAACTTCGGTTTTTAATTATGGCCTAATTGATCGTTCTCATTGCTTCTCATTTCGTGTAGTCAAGTATATCCCGAAAAAGAAGTATAAAGTTCGCGACAAAACTGTGAATAAGAACGGAGGCCTTTCATTACTTTACAAGGCATAATTGTCATAGAACAGCAAATAATCAAGATAAAGAATTCCTGTCCGTGTTCTTTGATGTCAATAAAGTCGATTTATGACAAATGAGACAGCAACTTGAAGGAAAAACGTGGCAACTGTGATTGATCAACAGGTTAAAAATGTGAGGTTATGTTTCTAAATCGTCCTATTTTTCGTCATATTTTCATTAGAAATTTTGGTGCTGTTATAATTGTTTATTAATTATTAATAAAATGATAATATGTGGAATTTCATCGTTTCTCAAAGTAACGGTGACAATGAACAAACAATCAGCCAATTCGAACAATTGTAGTTTTTGCAAACTTCAAGGTATAAAATACGAATAAAATTCACTTA
Source organism: Mylabris phalerata (assembly GCA_020740385.1). Lineage (NCBI taxonomy): Eukaryota > Metazoa > Arthropoda > Insecta > Coleoptera > Meloidae > Mylabris > Mylabris phalerata. The sequence continues at coordinate 47,594 of JAJEOX010000194.1, read as the reverse complement.
TTTTTTCAAATTTCTAATCATTTCTCCGTTTTAGGCAATTATAAATGATTGTCATAGGAATTAATTCAATTTCGAAGGTTTCGTTGAACACAATTGAAAAGGAATTCAAAATTCTGAATCGATCGATTCAAACTCAAATCTTAAGAAATAAAAGTTATTAGGGTTTGAATTAAAATTGCACTCATGTTGAATGATACGACAAAGGAACATTCGTTATTTTCGACCACATTTCTGGTAATAATTCTGACATTTTTACAAATCAATAAAACAATTTGGAAATTCTTTTTTTTTTATAACACGATTCGTGGTCCATTTTAGATGGAAGTTATGGTTGAATTAAGAGGTAGAAACTCCATCATCGAATTATTGGTCGACAGTTTAACGTATTATGGAGAGAGGTTATACAAATGTATAGAACCAACAATAATCAGGATGATTGTAAAGATTTCAATGAAAATAGGTCTTGTCTTCAATGGACATTAAGTTATTTTCGTAAATAATTCATATAATCGTAGAGGTGTGATTTTGTGGATTGTTAAAAGTCTATCACTATCTTTTTGTAATCAAAATTCACAAGCTTAATGGAAGATTGACGAGAACATGACGGATTAAAATTTCTCATTTGACAGACGTATCAATAATGGCGCCAAATTTAAAATTTAAACGAATTTAATATACAGCTATAATTGAACCTTGTAAACTATTTTACATGTTATCATTATCAATACCACTATCAATACTATTAATCGAACTCGCCATTATTGTTAATAAAATACGAAATTACTAAGTTAAATCACTGACAAATAAGAAAATTCAAAATAACCGATAAAAATCGATAAATTCGATCAAATGCAAAATAATTGATCGAAAACAAACAAACGATATAAATATACAATATTAAGTGAATAATCGCAGGCAATCAAAAATTGAAAAAATTAAAAACAACGAACAACGGACAACTTACAGGTTGCAAATAAATATAGAGGTACAGGTTTCAAATTTTTTCATTGTTAACTTGACGTGACCATCTACTACGTCACTAAAAGTCTGGCGTACCAATCTTATTTCTGATAATTCCGCATTTTTTGACATATACGTTTAGGAAATTTTGTTTTGTTAGGTTCTCGTCTAGATTCAATTACCTCCGTGTACCCAGAATATCTTGTCATTTCACATATAGTTAATTGGCAGTAAATTTAAATTATTACGTAACTATTATTATTAGATTATTACCGAACTTTTCTTTTCAATGACGTAGTTCCTTTCAAGAAGAAACAATTGCTTTGTTTGGTTATTTTCAAATTTTGCGCCTTTATATACATCCAATAATAGTTATTTTCATTACAAAGGGCGGAAAATGATTCTTAGCGGACCAATTGTGTTTGTTGTTTCTCCAATTAAAATCTTATAATCCGAATGAATTGAGTATAGCACGTTTTATTTTTTTATACAAAATAGATCATTAGAGCTAAAGGGTAGAAATTAAGGTAAAATCTGGATACTTTTTGTTAATTTCTAAAGTTGATTTTATGGGAGATCAAGTGTACGTTCTTTTTTGTCAAAAATTTGACAAAGAATACGATTTATAACATTGAAAAAATTCTTAAGTTCTTTCTTAATGCTAGATAATCAATTTTTAACAAACTCGAATACTAAAGGTGGAAATTTGACGATTGATAAATTTTTTGGTCCTTTATGGAGCTGTATTTTTAACTTTCCTTTTTAATTCTAAGCAATGTCAATTCTAAATTTTCAATTTTTAACTAATTCTACGATTCAATACATGTAAGTGTTAATAAAGAAGGAACTTTGCTTAATAAGGATAAAAATTACCGTCCCTCTTCAAATTTTCATTTGTTTTAATTAGTTGGTATTTTTAATAGAAAATTAAATTAATAACGGTTTATTTAAGGTGGTGATCTGAGAAAATAACCAAGGATTGCTACAAATTCTGTAGGGCTGGCACATTGTATTAACTTCGCAAAAATGGTCGTTGAACTGCAAATTTCAAATTTTAAAAACCAAGATGAATCGCTCTATTCTTGAAAATGATGTTTTCTTTCTTGAAGTTAATCTTGAACTTTAAGGGGGAGTGGTAGGCTTGGCCAGTTTTGACCGGCGAAAATATGAATTTCTAACTCGCAATTTCTCGCTCGTCCTTAAAGCTACGACAACCACAAATAAATTTTTGAAAAGGGCATTTCTTATAGCCACTCTTGGTTCTTTCCGTTTTTCAAAATGTTAACGAAAATTTGAATTACAGACGAAAATCTAACAACATGTTTTTTTCGTATTTTTGTACATTTTCTCGTATTTTCTCTTATAACTTGGCCAATTTTGATTATTTTGCAAAAATTCTTGTACAGTGAGATGGCAAATAAAAAGTTCTTTCCAAATATTCAAGAAATTTTCCGTTTCCATTGTTAGTTTCCCGGAAAATTAAGAAAATTTCTGTACGCTACAACACGTTTTTTTCTACAGTTTTTATCTGACAGCATTGATCAACCCCTTATTCGAAAGCTGATACAAAGGCGGAGTGCAAGATAGAGCCCTTTTTTTGAAATTTTGAAAATTGCCTGAGTTATTGCGGAAAAACCAACTGGTTTTTCTGGCATTGTTTTCATTTATTAGAATTAATTATTTTGCTTTGAAATACATACGGTTAGGTAGATAATTTTGTCCTGTTTCCGATTGGCCTATTATTTTTGTAAAAAGTGTTGATTTCTCGAAGAAAATGGAAAGAAAATCCAGTCTCTTTGTTTGTGTATTATCAAGCAAGATAATCCGCCATACTGGTAGACAGTGCGTGTTTGCCAAATCGAATTGTGTGTCTCGCTTTGGATTGAGTATCGATGATTCCTCAAACTTTCGATTAGGCAAACCCGCACTGTTTACGTGTAACGCGGGCAATCTTTGTAAAATTACGACGCTGGATTTCCACTCAATTTTCTTTGGGAAATCAACATTTTTTTCAACAATAATGCATCAATCGGAAACAGGACAAAATTATCTACCTTACCGTATGTATTTCAAATCAAAACAATTAATTCTAATAAGTGAAAACAATGCCAGAAAAACCAGTTGGTTTTTTCGCAATAACTCAGGCAATTTTCAAAATTTCAAAAAAAGGGCTCTATCTTGCACTCCGCCTTTGTATCAGCTTTCGAATAAGGGGTTGATCAATGCTGTCAGATAAAAACTGTAGAAAAAAACGTGTTGTAGCGTACAGAAATTTTCTTAATTTTCCGGGAAACTAACAATGGAAACGGAAAATTTCTTGAATATTTGGAAAGAACTTTTTATTTGCCATCTCACTGTACAAGAATTTTTGCAAAATAATCAAAATTGGCCAAGTTATAAGAGAAAATACGAGAAAATATACAAAAATACGAAAAAAACATGTTGTTAGATTTTCGTCTGTAATTCAAATTTTCGTTAACATTTTGAAAAACGGAAAGAACCAAGAGTGGCTATAAGAAATGCCCTTTTCAAAAATCTATTTGTGGTTGTCGTAGCTTTAAGGACGAGCGAGAAATTGCGAGTTAGAAATTCATATTTTCGCCGGTCAAAATTGGCCAAGCCTACCACTCGCCGTTAATAACATCTGTGAATTCATCCCAAAGCAAGTAAATGTATGAGGATACGAAAATTTGAGTGAAGGCATGATATGCTACACTATCTCAAATGTATCTACTTAGAGGGCCTATAACGCCGTTTAAGTTCGCCTTAGCCTACGGTTTTGTGAACGTAGATCAGCTTCTTATTTTAACTCTATAATCTGAATTAACGACAAACTATTGAAACAAGAGCATGTAAAGTATATTACTAATTTTCAGAAAGAATCGGACCTCAAAATCGTAGACTATTGCGAGCTGAAATTGCGTTGCATACTCTATATGTGAAAAAGAGAGGTGGCTGAGATATGAAAAAGAAATATATAGTCTGTTAACAAAGATTGAATTGAATATTTTATTGAGATCAGTTCTATTACAATTTTTCCTCAATAATTTTCTGTTTTTCACCTACTATGCTGAGGTATGGCAAAGATGACGACTGAAAATCTAGGAAACTGACAAGTTTTTTTCTCGGAAATTTTCTTCTAAATGTGCGCGGTTAGAAAATTGAATCAAAAATAGGGGTTCAAATTAAAAAAAAATAAATTTTGATGACGTAATTTTGTCGCTGCGGTAACTTGTAAAGTCGTTTTGACAGCCATAAAGAATAATGAAAAAGAGGTACCAGTCTCGGCATTTTTCGAAATTTGGATGAATAAAAGAGTTGCTTGCATTTGCGGGAATTTTGATTCCCACAGTATATGGTAATTACCGCATTTCACCTCGTAGTAGGCAATGCCTCATTCCTTACTGTCATAGATCGACAGATACTTTGATAAATTTGACAATTGCCAATTACCGATGGAAACGCGACTCTCTGTTGTCTTAACAATTTGTCAATGACGCAACTACGTGAAGATTTGTTAAAAACGTCGACGCCGAGTCTGTTGGTTCGGAGCTCGGGATTGTTCGTGACGGTTATAAATTAGCAGCGACAATTGGATGCTAACGGAACTGTAAACATTTTTCAAATTATCCAGTGTTCAGTCTGCTTAGAATTCTGAATTAATCAGTTATTGAAAATTGAATAAGAAGCGATTTTCTAAAGAAATTGTTCAACTTTGAATTTATTATAAAAATTTACGCAATTATAAAACAAGCGAGAAGTCGGTGAGTGACCCTTTATTACTCAATTTTACATATTTATACAGAATAATATGCTATTTAACCTTTGTTAACTGAGACTTTAGTTAAGTACGACCGTAGTTTGGCTCAAGAAATCGTTTTTTATTGGAAATTATTCAACAAATGCCAAACGTATTAAAACATGAAGCAAGCTATCACTGAGCATTGACTAACTCGTTCCCAATCACTGAGAATTACGTGACTGAACACATTCTATTTCTTTATCACTTTCTAATTTTTTTATTTTCTTTTGCCCGTTTCCTCTCTATCTCTCTCTCTCTCTCTCTCCTTCTCATATATATTCTTCTTATCTTTCTTTCTAAGTGGTCTCTGTTTTCTTTTTTCTCACATTTTTACTTCCATTTACTTAACATGTTCTTTATTTCTTGTTTTCCCTTTTTTCTTTAACTTCCTTGTTTTTCTTTTATTCCATTTTTTCACACACTTCGACAATCCATTCCTTTTTCGGTGCTTTCTCGGTCTGTTTTTTTATTACCTGTCCTCTTTTTCGCTTTCACCATTCTCATCCTGATCTTCCTTATTTGTACTTTCGCCTACTTCACTCAATATTTATTTCTTGATTTTTTCTCTGTCTTGTGTCTTCCTTTCTCGTTATGTTTGATTCGTCTGTTCTTTTTCTTTCCCTTCTTCTCCCGTCTTTCGCCATTCTCCAGTCTCGATTTCTTCAGTTCTTTATTTTCCATTATTCTCTCTGCATTTAAATCATTTTCTTTTTTCTCTTTTTATGTTTATTGTTCCTTTTTTTAAATGAATTTTTCCGTTAGTTTTCGAGTTCGAATTGAGGGTTCAATGGAATTAAAAATTGTATAATTTCGATTTTTAATCATGGCCTGATTGATCGTTCTTATTGCTTCTCATTTCGTGTAGTCAGGTATAGCACGAAATAGAAGTTTAAAGTTCGCGACAAAACTGTGAATAAGAACGGAGGCATTTCATTACTTTAAATGGCATAATTGTCATAGAACAGCAAATAATCAAGATAGGATTAAAATACAGTTGCTTAGTTATTATCATCATTATAATTATTACTGTTGTTATTGTCGTTGATAAAAATCGAAGTTTTAATGACCTCAAGTTATTCCCACTGCTAAACAACAATTAAAACAATTTTTTTATATTTGCATTTGAATCATTCAAATGACTTGGTCGAATTGTGTGTTGCCGACAGGGCAGTCTTTTACTTTTATGATTTAAGACTACTATACTACGGTACTCTTCTCTCTCTTTCTTCGATAATGAAATTTAATTGGGGACCGCAACGATTAGAGGCATTCTATGAAATTGAAATTGCTAACTTTTACGGTCGTTGTTATTCGAAAAACAAAACCAAACGCCAAAAAACTCCAAGACCACAAAAAAATGATTGAGTCATCGCCAAAAACCCTACACTATCGTGTTAAATCATCGATTTTAATGTTCATTCAACGTCAAAATTAAAGTTTTCATCCGTTTTATAATTTTAATATTTTCATAAATTAAATTCGACTTTTTTTTTGATTGGGTAATCTTACGAATTGCATCAACAATCCTGAAACTCAATCCGTGTGAGTTTTGTCGAGATGAGGTCTGAATGTTGGGATTATAAAGCACTGACACGATTCCCTGGAAAATCTCCGTTTCTGTCTCAATTTTGAACGGAACATTTTGTTAATAACTACGACGATAATGGGGTGGATCTTAGTTGAGTGTTGATCACGTGAAATTTGTTTAGAAAGTGTAGTTCGTCAACTAAGTTCTCAAAGTATCATCGGTTGCAAACGCGAAACTTTGTAAATCTATATCATGGTTATCATCCATTCTTTCCAATTATGATTGTATGTTATAGTATTGTGGTAATAGGAAGGATTGAATTAAATATCACAACTACGCCGACAGTTTCGCTGCTATATTTGCGGCTTCGTCAGGGCTACAATTTAAGAACATCTACAAAACAATTCATTCTACAATCATTACAGTGTTACCTAATTATGTTCTAGAATGTCACCATTCGAAATTGAAAAACGAGCAAAACGATATAATATTATTACTAGGTGTGCAATGGTACAAACCAGTCGTAAACATAATCCATTACACAATTATTATCAATTACTGAAAAACAGTTGTATCAATCAAATAATAAAATGACATCAATTAAAATAAAACCGTAGCGCTTTACTTCACACGCGGAAATTAACCATAAGTCGACTTTTGACATTTTTCTTCCTGTTGGACATGCGCCGTGGTGTTTATCCAAGCTATCTGCTAAATGGGGCCATGTATTCTAAAAGATGATCAAATGCATGTGTCGTGTGTAGAGTGTCTTCTTTAAAATTTACGCATTCCACTTTCTTTATGTACATCGATTCAATCAAAAGTCTGGCATCCATTCTTTTCTTTTTGTCAAATATCTTAATAGATTCCATGTTAAAATCAAACTGATGGCCAGTATCAAAATGGTGTTTGGCTAATGCTGTTTTATTATGTTTTAATTCAGCTGTTGGTCTGCAGTCGCTTTTATGTGATTGTATTCTCTTTTTCAGCCATTGTGATGTTTGGCCTTTGTACCACTTTCCGCAATCTTTGCACGGCACACCGTAAGTTATGTTGGACTGTTCCCCTTTATCTTTATGGTCTTTAATTTTGGAATACAAGTCTGCCACTTTTGTTGTATTGTAATATGCGACCTTGAATTTATCTCAGTTGCTTTCCATAATTATTGAAATGAGTTTATTACTCAGTGAATTTATGAAGGGATATTTGAAGTATATCTTCGCGGTGTTTCCGTTATTATTTCTGTTATGATGTGTGGTCAATCTATGGTCGTGACGATTGATTAACAGGTTTATTATTGAATTCGGATAGTTGTTTTTCTTTAAAATAGTCTTAATAATCAGTTTATTTTCCTCCCAGAATCTTCTGTCGCTTAAAGTTGATATTCTGTGGATCAGGTTCGCAGCTATGTCGGTTTTCATACCATAACTATGATCTGAAAAATAGTTTACAAGTCTATCACTATTTATTGCTTTTTTGTACCAGTTGGATATTAATTTTTCTCCATCTCTAATGATCAACATGTCCAGAAAGGCAATACTTCCGTTGTTTTCTTTTTCTATGGTGAATTGTATTCTGTTATGGAACTCGTTAAATGCTTGAAACAGTTGAGTTTGTTTATCACTAGGAATTAACAATAACATGTCATCCACATATATTTTAACCAGTGGTATATCAAATTTCAACTTATCAACTATGGTATCGATTAATTGTTCCATTATTATTGCTGCAAATATTGGGCTACATGGGCTCCCCATCGGTGTCCCATCTATTTGTTTGTAGTATTTGCCGTCAAATTTAAAATAGCTCTGACATGTGATGATTTTGGGATTCTAGGACGTGAAATCAGGGTTTACAACGTTAGCAAGTAAGTGCAACGCCTATTTCACAACAAAATTTTGAAATTTCATGTAAAAATTGTCTAATTGAAGGCCAAAATGTCAAGTTGTTGAAGAAAATTTCCATCTCTATTAGATGAAATAGGGAAGTTCACTGATTTTTTGTGCAATGGGATGCTGTTTGTTACATTCAGAGCAAAAAGTTTCCCCAAAAAGGATTTTTTCGAAATTTTCTTATCAATAATTGCTATTTTCTTCAATCGGAGACGATTAAGCAAATTGTGGTTCGTTTAAAGTGATGGAGCGTACAGCAAGCTCTGACATGTGATGATTTAATGATTCTAGGACGTGAAATTAGGGTTTACAACGTAAGCAAGTAGGTGCAAAGCCTATTTCACGCCAAAATTTAGTAATTTCATTTAAAAATTGTCTTATTTATGGCCAAAATGGCAAGTTTTTCAAAAAAATTTCCATTTCTGGTATATGAAATTGGCAACTTCACTGATTTTTTGTGCAATGGGATACTGTTTGTTAAATTCAGTACAAAAAGTTGCCTCAAAGAGGATTTTTTCAAAATTTTCTAAGCAAAAATTGCTTTTGTTCTCCAATCGGAGACGATTTAGCCAATTGAGGTTCGTTTTAAAGAGATGGAGCGTACAGCAAGCTCTGACATGTGATAATTTAGGGATTCGAGGACGTGAAATTAGGGTTTACAACGTTAGCAAGTAGATGCAACGCTTATTTCACACCAAAATTTAGTAATTTCGTGTAAAAATTGTCTTATTAATGGACAAAATGGCAAGTTTTTCAAGAAAATTTTCATTTCTACTAGATGAAATTGACAACTTCACAAATTTTTTGAGCAATGGGATGCGGTTTGTTAGATTCAGAACAAAAAGTTGCCCCAAAGAGGATTTTTTCGAAATTTTATGGGCAAAAATTGCTTTTTTCCCCAATCGGAGAAGATTTAATCAATTTTGGTACGTTTTGAGGTGATGGAGCGTACAGAAAGCTCTGACATGTAATGATTTAGAAATTCTAGGACGTGAAATTAGAGTTTATCACGTTAGCAAGTGGGTGCAACGCCTATTTTACACCAAAATTTTGAAATTTTCTGTAAAAATTGGCTTATTTATAATCAAAATGGCAAGTTTTTCAAAGAAAATTCCAATTCTATTAGATGAAATTGGCAACTTTACAAATTTTTTGAGCAATGGGATGCGGTTTGTTAGATTCAGAACAAAAAGTTGCCCCAAAGAGGATTTTTTCGAAATTTTATGAGCAAAAATTGCTTTTTTCTCCGATCGAAGACGATTTAGCAAATTTTGGTACGTTTTGAGGTGATGGAGCGTACAGCAAGCTCTGACATGTGATGGTTTAGAGATTCTAGAACGTGAAATTGAGGTTCACAACGTTGGCAAGTGGGTGCAACGCCTATTTTACACCAAAATTTAGAAAGTGCCTGTAAAAATTGTCTTATTTATACCCAAAATGGGAAGTTTTTAAAAAAAAATTCCATTTCTAGTAGATGAAATTGGCAACTTCACAAATTTTTTGAGCAATGGGATGCGGTTTGTTAGATTCAGAACAAAAAGTTGCCTCAAAGAGGATTTTTTCGAAATTTTATGGGCAAAAATTGCTTTTTTCCCCAATCGGAGACGATTTAATCAATTTTGGTACGTTTTGAGGTGATGGAGCGTACAGCAAGCTCTGATATGTAATGATTTAGAAATTCTAGGACGTGGAATTAGAGTTTACAACGTTAGCAAGTGGGTGCAACGCCTATTTTACACCAAAATTTTGAAATTTCCTGTAAAAATTGTCTTATTCATAACCAAAATGGCAAGTTTTTCAAAAAAAATTCCAACTTCAGTAGATGAAATTGGCAACTTCACTAATTTTTGAGCAATTTGAAGCTGTTTGTTAGATTCAGTACAAAAAGTTGCCCCAAAGAGGATTTTTTCGAAATTTTATGAGCAAAAATTGTTTTTCTCCGATCGGAGACGATTTAGCCAATTTTGGTACGTTTTGAGGTGATGGAGCGTACAGCAAGCTCTGACATGTGATGGTTTAGGGATTCTAGGACGTGAAATTGAGGTTCACAACGTTAGCAAGTGGGTGCAACGCCTATTTCACACCAAAATTTTGAAATTTCCTGTAAAAATTGTCTTATTTATAACCAAAATGGCAAGTTTTTCAAAAAAAATTCCAATTTTATTAGATGAAATAGGCAACCTCACAAATTTTTTAACAATAGGATGCGGTTTGTTAGTTTCAGAACAAAAAGTTGCCCCTAAGAGGAATTTTTCGAAATTTTATGAGCAAAAATTGCTTTTTTCTCCGATCGGAGACGATTTAGCCAATTTTGGTCCGTTTTGAGGTGATGGAGCGTACAGCAAGCTCTGACATGTGATGGTTTAGAGATTCTAGAACGTGAAATTGAGGTTCACAACGTTAGCAAGTGGGTGTAACGCCTATTTCACACAAAAATTAGGTAATATCAAGCAAAAATTGTCCTATGTTCTCAATTTACAGTACGAATCGCGAACCCTATCCTCCATGTAAATCTCAGGAACTGTACTCACGATAAGAAGAAGCTTGGGTTCGTTCATTCCACTTGAGAGTCTATGCAAATTACTCTGTCGATTGTTCGAATGAGTTGTTTTAAAGGACTGTATGTTCTCGAATAGTTGTACGAATCGAGAGCTCCTTACTCCTTGTGCATCTCAGGTATCGTCTTAACGATTTGAACGATTAGGGTTGGTTCATTCAACTTGAGGGTCTATGCAATTTTAGATCTCGATCGTTCAAATGATTCGTTTTAAAGGCTGCACGTTCTCAATTAATTGTACGAATCGTGAACTTTATCCTCCATGTAAATCTCAGGAACAGTACTAACGATTAGAGCGAGCTAGGGTTGGTTCATTCCTCTTGAGAGTCTGTGCAATTTAATTAGACGGTTGTTCGAATGATTCGTTTTAAACAATAGCATGTTCTCGATTGGTTGTACGGATCGTGAACTATATTCTCCATGTAAACCTCAGACACAGTATTCACGATTATTACGAACTCGGGTTAGTTCGTTTCACTTGAGAGTCTATGCAATTTAATTAGTTTCTTGTTCGAACGATTCGTTTTAATGTACCGCATGTTCTCAATTAATTGTACGAATCGTGAACTTTATCCTCAATGTAAATATCAGGAACTGTACTTACGAATATAACTAATTCGGGTTAGTTCGTTCCACCTAAGAGTCTATGCAATTTAATAAGTCGACTGTTCGAATGGTTCGTTTTAAAGAGCTGCAAGTTCTCAATTAATTGTGCGAATCGAGAACTCTTTCCTCCATATAAATCTCCGGAACTGTACTAACGATAAGAACGAGCTCGGCTTGTTTCATTCCTCTTGAAAATCCATGCAATTCAATAAGTCGAGTGTTCGAATGATTCGTTTTGAAGGACTGCAAGTTCTCTATTAGTTGTACGAATCGTGAAATCTATCATCCGTGTAAATCTAAAGCACTGTACTTACGATAAGAACGAGCTCGTGTAGGTTACATCCTTTTGAGAGCCTATGCAATTAAGAATGATGATTGTTTGAATGATTCGTTTTGAAGGACTGCAAGTCCTCTATTAGATGTACGAATCGTGAAATCTATCATCCGTGTAAATCTGACTATCCTCCATGTAAATCTCAGGAACTGTACTCACGATTAGAAAGAGCTCGGGTAGGTTCATTCCTGTTGAGAGTCAATGCAATGAAGTATGACGATAGTTCGAATGATCCGTTTAAATGTACTGCATACTTTCAAGTAGTTGTACGAATAGCTAACTCTATCCCACATGTGAATCTCAGGAAATGTACTTACGATCAGAGGGAGTTTTAGTAGGTCCATTTCATTTGAGAGTCTATGCAATTTAATTTGTCGATTATTCGAACGATTCGTTTTAAAGTACAGCATGTTTTTAATAAGTTGTACGAGTTGTGAACTCTATCCTCCATGTAAATCTCAGGAACTGTACTTACGATTATAACGAATTCGGGTTAGTTCGTTCCCCTTAAGGGTCTAAGCAATTTAATAAGTCGACTGTTCGAATGATTCGTTTTAAAGGGCTGCAAATTCCCAATTAATTGTACGAATCGTGGACCCTATCCTCCGTGTGCATCTCAGGTATCGTCTTAACGATTTGAACGATCTCGTGTAAGTTCATTCAACTTGAGGGTCTATGCTATTTTAGATCTCTTTAGTTCGAGTAATTCGATTTAAAGGACTGCGTGTTCTCAATTAATTGTACGAATCGTGAACTCTACTCTCCATGTAAATCCCTGGAACTGTACTTACGATAAGAAAGAGCTTTTGTTGGATCATTCCACTTGAGAGTCTACGCAATTTTATTACTTGATTGTTCAAATGATTCGTTTTAAAGAACCGCATGTACTCGACAGGTTGTACGAATCGTGAACTATATTCTCCATGTAGATCTCAGAAACTGTACTCACGCTTACTACGAACTCGGGTTGGTTCGTTCCATTCGAGAGCCTAGGCAATTTAATAAGTCGACTGTTCGAATGACTCGATTTGAAAGACTGCAAGTTCTCTATTAGCTGTACGAATCGTGAACTCTATCATCTGTGCGAATTTATAGAACAGTACTTACGATTAGAACGAGCTCGGGTTGGTTCAATAATCTTGAGAGCCTATGCAATTTAGCATGATGATTGTTCGAATGATTCGTTTTAAAGTACTGCATGTTCTCAATTCGTCGTACGAATCGTGAACTCTATCCACCATGTATCCTCTTAGGAACTGTACTTTCTATTAGAAGTAACTTGGTTTGGTTCATTTCACGCGAGAGTCAATGCAATTTGATTACTCGATAGTTCGAATGATTCGTTTTAAAAAACCGCATGTCCTCGATTGGTTGTACGAATCGTGAACAATTTTCTCCATGTAAGTCTCAGGAACCGTACTCACGATTATTACGATCTCGGGGTAGTTGGTTCCACTCGAGAGTCAATGCAATTTAATAAATCGACTGTTCGAGTGATTCGTTTAGGAGGACTGCAAGTTCTCTATTAGTTGTACGAATCTTGAACTCTATCATGTGAATTTATAGAACTGTACTTACGATAAGAACGAGCTCGGGTAGGTTCAATAATCTTGAGAGCCTATGCAATTTAGCATGATGATTGTTCGAATGATTCGTTTTGAAGTACTGCTTGTTCTCAATTCGTCGTACGAATCGTGAACTCTATCCTCCATGTTTCCTCTCTGGAACTGTACTTACGATTAGAAGGAACTTGTGTTGGTTCATTTCACTCGAGAGTCAATGCAATTTGATTACTCGATAATTCGAATGATTCGTTTTAAAGAACTGCATGTTCTCGATTAGTTGTATGAATCGTGAACTATAACTTCCAAGTATTTCTCAAGAACAGTACTTACCTTAATAACGAATTCGGGTTTGTTCGTTCCACTTAAGAGTCTATGCAATTTATTAAGCCTACTGTTCGAATGATTCGTTTTAAAGTACTGCATGTTCTCCTTTAGTTGTACGAATCGTGAACTCGATCCTCCGTGTGCATCTCTAGTATTGTCTTTACGATTTGAAAGATCTCGGGTTAGTTCATTCAACTTGAGAGTCCATGCAATTTTTGATCTCGAGAGTTCGAATGATTCGTTTTAAAGGATTGCAACTTCTCAATTAGTTATACGAATCGTGAACTCTATCCTCCGTGTGCATCTCAGGTGTCGTCTTAACGATTTGAACGATCTTGGGTTAATTCATTCTACTTGAGAGCCTATGCAATTTTTGATCTCGATTCTTCGAATGATTGGTTTTAAAGGACTTCATGTTCTCAATTAATTGTACGAATCGTGAATTCTGTCCCCCATGTTAATCTCAGGAAACGTACTTACGTTTAGAAGGAGCTTAGGTTGGTTCATTCCACCCAAGAGTCTATGCGATTTAATTAGTCGACAGTTAAAATAATTCGTTTTAAAGGACTGCATGTTGTCGATTAGTTGTACGAATCGTGAACTATATCCTCCATGTAGAAATCTGTATCTGTTCTTACGATTATAACGAACTCGGATTAGTTCGTTCCACTAAAAAGTCTATGCAATTTAACTCGTCGACTGTTCGAATGATTCGTTTTAAAGGACTGAAAGTTCTCTATTTTTTGTATGAATCGTGAACTCTATCCTCCGTGTGCATCTCTGGTATGGTCTTAACGATTTGAACGATCTCGGGTCAGTTCTTTCAACTTGAGAGCCTATGCAATTTTAGATCTCCAGAGTTTGAATGATTCGTTTTAAAGGACTGCATGTTCTCAATTAATTGTAAGAAGCGTGAAGTCTACCCTCGATATAAATCTCATTTCTCTTGAGAGTCTATGCAATTTTGAATGACGATAGTTCGAATGACTCGTTGTAAAGATCTGCAAATTCTCGATCAGTTGTACGAATCGTGAATTCCATCCTCAATGTAAATCTCTCTATCCTCACTGTACTTACGATTATAACGAATTCGGGTTAGTTCGTTCCACTCAAGAGTCTATGCAATTTAATAAGTCGACTGTTCGAATGATTCGTTTTAAAGGACTGCAAGTTCTCAATCAATTGTACTAACAGTAAACTCTATCATCCGTGTGCATCTCAGTTATCGTCTTTACGATTTGAACGATCTCGGGTTTGATCTTTCAACTTAAGAGTAAATGTAGTTTTTGATCACGGTAGTTCGAATAATTCGTTTTAAAGGACTGCGTGTTCTCAATTAATTGTACGGATCGACGAATTGTACGAATTGTACGAAGAACTCTATCCTCCATGTAAATCTCCGGAACTGTACTAACGATAAGAACGAGCTCGTTCTCATTTTTCTTGAGAGCCTATGCAAATTAGGATGACGATAGTTCGAATGATTCGTTGTAAAGTACTTCATGTTCTCAATTAGTTGTACGAATCGTGAACTCTAACCTCCAAGTAAATCTCAGGAACGGTACATACGATCAGAAGGAGCTTGGGTAGGTTCACTTCACTTGAGAGTCAGTGCAATTTAATAAGTCGATTGTTCGGATGATTCATTTTTAAAAACTGCATGTTCTCGATTAATTGTACGAATCGTGAACTCTATTCTCCATGTAAATTTCTGGAACTGAGCTCAGGATTATTACAAACTCGGGTAAGTTCGTTCCAATCTATGCAATTTAAAAAGTCGACTGTTCGAATGAATCGTTTTAAAGAACTGCATGTTCTCGATTAGTTGTACGAATCGTGTACTATAACCTCCAAGTACATCCCTGGAACTGTACTTACGAATATAACGAATTCGGGTTAGTTCGTTTCACTTGAGAGTCAATGCAATTTAATAAGACGACTGTTCGAATGATTCGTTTTTCAGGACTGCATGTTCTTGATTAATTGTACGAACCGAGAACTTTATTCCCCATGTAAATCTCAGGAACTGTACTCACGATTAGAAGAAGCTTGGGTTGTTTCATTTCACCCGAGGGTCTATGCAAATAAATGAGCCGATTATTCGAATGATTCGTTTTAAAGTACTGCATGCTCTTAATTAATTGTACGAATCTTGAACTGGATTAGTTGTAGAAATCGTGAACTCTATCCTCCATGTAAATCTCATGAACTGTACTTACGATTAGAACGAGCTCGGCTTGTTCCATTCCTCTTGAGAGTCTATGCAATTTAATAAGTCGATTGTTCGAATGAGTCGTTTTAAAGGACTGCATCTTCTCCATGTAAATCTCAGGAACTGTACTCACGATAATTACGAACTCGGGTTATTTCGTTCCACTCGAGAGTCGATGCAATTCAATAAGCCGAGTGTTCGAATGATTCGTTTTGAAGGACTGCAAGTTCTCTATTAGTTGTACGAATCGTGAAATCTATCATCCGTGTAAATCTAAAGCACTGTACTTACGATAAGAACGAGCTCGTGTAGGTTACATCCTCTTGAGAGCCTATGCAATTAAGCATGATGATTGTTTGAATGATTCGTTTTGAAGGACTGCAAGTCCTCTATTAGATGTACGAATCTTGAAATCTATCATCCGTGTAAATCTGACAATCCTCCATGTAAATCTCAGGAACTGTACTCACGATTAGAAAGAGCTCGGGTAGGTTCATTCCTCTTGAGAGTCAATGCAATGAAGTATGACGATAGTTCGAATGATCCGTTTAAAAGTACTGCATACTTTCAAGTAGTTGTACGAATAGCGAACTCTATCCCACATGTGAATCTCAGGAAATGTACTTACGATCAGAGGGAGCTTTAGAAGGTCCATTTCATTTGAGAGTCTATGCAATTTAATTTGTCGATTATTCGAACGATTCGTTTTAAAGTACAGCATGTTTTTAATTAGTTGTACGAGTTGTGAATTCTATCCTCCATTTAAATCTCAGGAACTGTACTTACGATTATAACGAATTCGGGTTAGTTCGTTCCCCTTAAGGGTCTAAGCAATTTAATAAGTCGACTGTTCGAATGATTCGTTTTAAAGGGCTGCAAATTCCCAATTAATTGTACGAATCGTGGACCCTCTCATCCGAGTGCATCTCTGGTATCGTCTTAACGATTTGAACGATCTCGTGTAAGTTCATTCAACTTGAGGGTCTATGCTATTTTAGATCTCTTTAGTTCGAGTAATTCGATTCAAAGGACTGCGTGTTCTCAATTTATTGTACGAATCGTGAACTCTACTCTCCATGTAAGTCTCAGCAACAGTACTAACGATTAGAACTAGCTCGGGTTGGTTCATTCCCCTTGAGAGTCTATACAATTCAGTATGACGATTGTTCGAAGGATTCGTTGTAAAGTACAGCATATTCTCAATTTGTTGTACGAATCGTGAACTCTGTCCTCCATGTAAATCGCTGGAACTGTACTTACGATAAGCTTTTGTTGGATCATTCCACTTGAGAGTCTACACAATTTTATTACTTGATTGTTCAAATGATTCGTTTTAAAGAACCGCATGTACTCGACAGGTTGTACGAATCGTGAACTATATTCTCCATGTAAATCTCAGAAACTGTACTCACACTTACTACGAACTCGGGTTGGTTCGTTCCATTCGAGAGCCTAGGCAATTTAATAAGTCGACTGTTCGAATGACTCGATTTGAAAGACTGCAAGTTCTCTATTAGCTGTACGAATCGTGAATTCTATCATCCGTGTGAACTTATAGAACAGTACTTTTATGGTCTTTAGTTGTTCGATTTCTTTAAAATTATCGATCCTTCTGGGTACAATTGGCTTGCAGAATGGTAACAATTTAATTGCCTCACGAGTTGAATTTCTGACTGTAATACAAAATTAGATATAAATAATCATTTTTCTAATAGATTGTATGCGGAAGTAATAAATAATGGATCTCAGTTAAATTTAGGTCAATTTGAAAACAAAATTTTTGAGCATTTCCAGAAAATTTTAACACTATCATCAGTTTTTAATGAATTTTGTTACTAAATTGGGATCAACTCTGAATTCTAAATGATTATTTTTTATTTTGTTAACAAATTGTAACGAGGAGGAGACTATATTGACTTATAATGAAGCCACGCAAATTTTGCATCGAATTTCATTGTTAAATCGTGAAGTAGAGGCCATTGTTACACTTTTAATTCCTTTTAAGATAAATTTCCAAATATCTGGCTTGATTTTTCATCCAAATTCTCGATTTTTTTGATAAAATATGCCAGTTGAGGTGAGACAATTTAGCGACCTCTCGAGTTAAATTCTTGATCTATTCTAAAATAAGTTATCAATTTACCAATTTTTTCTGCACTTTGGTTGTCAAAAAGTTAAAGTGCCGAATTTTTGAGTTAAAAAAAAAACAAACCGAAACGTTATAAAACGTACGACTTTATACTCATTCATTTCCTTTTCGTTTCTATTTCTTCCGATTATCCGTCTAACTTTACCGTCTTCCTTTTATGTTGTTAAACCTATAAAATGAGATGCTATTTGGAATGAATTTTCCTCAAATATAAGACGCATTTTTCAGGTTTCAATGGTGATTAAATTAAAATTACAACATGGGGGAATTCTCGTAAGAATCAGCAAAAAGAATCGATGGTAATGAGACTGTAATGGTATTGATGACAGTTTGATTGATAACAAAATTCTCATTAACAAGATCTGAATCAAAAAAATCGCTATTATAACGGGCATTCGTTTCAAATAATAATCCAGTTATATTTTATGTTGGTTGTTATGTGTTCTAGTTTGCTTGTTTTCTACATTATTTTTCCTACTATTAAATTATCTTTTTTATAATTGAGAATGTCAATTCAATTGAGCATTATACTGGTATAGTTATGCTGTCAAAGTACACATTTCTATACTTATAACGAACTTTATAGCCGTGACTGATTATCTTCAATATTTTCAAACTTACAATTTTGGAATACTAGACGAAAGTATTGCATTTTTTTATCGGACAACTATTTAAATCATATAACAAGTTTCTTCTTCTGTTCGATACGAATTTTCTACGCTTATAAACCAGCGGGAAACCTGTTCCTTTGCCGTTGACGTTCCCCTGGAGATTTCTTCAAAAATCCCTAATTCACGCCGAATTAAAAGGTTAAAACAAACCAAGGGCGATAATTGGTGGATGCCTCGTCACAAGTTTTCGATTCGATTATTTTTTATTGGACTGGTTTACAAAAGAGGAATTAAATTTGCGAAATTTCGATCATTTATTCTAAATTTTAACGCATAAAAATAGCCACAACCCATTCCTGATTGATGGAGGTGCAGTTATCCAAACAAGGATAATTTTTTGGGCTCACACAAATATTTCCAACATTATACATTTTGTCTGACGTGGTTTAATTTTGTAATAATGATCACACGCTGAGACCGTAAAATCTAAATTAAAAACCATACAAATGGAACAGTTCAACTGAGATGACTCAATTTAAAAGTGGATAGTCTGAATAACGAGAACTGTGGCGTCTCGAAGAGTGGGACTACGAGTCCTAATAGTGGCTGAGAAGTTTCAGAAATATCCCGGAAGCAAAGGGAAGAGGTGAATTGGACTAAATTCGAAAGAAATTGATCATTTAATTTACTGAATTCTGCTGCTCAAGCGCTGGACAAGACAAATGGACGGATAATTGTACAATTGTGTTACTTGTGTTATTTGTTTATAATTACTAAAGTTTTGGTTTAAATTTCATGTTGGATAAATGATATAGATATGATGTCTGTAAGTTTGTAGATTATATATCGTGCTAAAGATTTATTATTCCTCAGGTTCGTGTCAATTAAGAAACAATATTTTACATGAACGTCACGCTGAATGCTTTTTCAATTCAATATTTTTATTAAAATTAAAGAAATTCACAATAACGCTAATATAATTCAACAAAACAACCACAAACATCATTTTGAAATAAACCAGAACTATATCCATTTTTATTATCCAGAAAAAATACATCATTAAGACCCCGAAGACATATTAAAATTTATCGGCTAAAAAGAGACAGGAATGGAGATTTTCCTGGGAATAGTGTCAGTGCTTAATAGGCCCTATATTCAGACCTCATCTAGACAAAACTCACATGGATTGAGTTTCTGGTTTGTTGATGCAATTCGTAAGATTACCCTATCAAAAAGAAATCGAATTTCATCAATGAAAATATTAAACTTATAAAACGGTTGAAAACTTTAATTTAGACGTTGAATAAACATTAAAATCGATGATTTAACACGATAGTGGAGGGTTTTAGGCGATGATTCAACCTTTTTTTTTGAGGACTTGAAGTTTTTGGGCGTTTCGTTTTGTTTTTCGAATAATAACGACCGGAAAAGGTAGCAATTTCAATTTCCCCCTCATTGCCCATCGTTTAAATTTTTTTCATTGCAAAGAAAAAGAGAGAAGAGTACCCTAGTATAGTAGTCTTAAATCAAAAAATTTAAAGACTGCCCTGTCGGCCACACACACTTCTATCAAGTCATGAGAAAGATTGAAATGCAAACATAACAAAACTCGTTTTTATTGTAGTTTAGCAGTGGGAATAACTTGAGGTCATTAAAACTTCGATTTTTATCAACGACAACAACAACAGTAATAATGATAATGATGAAAATAACTAGACAACTATATTTAAATCCTATCTTGATTATTTCCTGTTCTTTGACAATTGTGCCATGTAAAGTAATGAAATGCCACCGTTCTAATTTACAGTTTTGTCGCTAACTTTAAACTTCTATTTCGGGCTATCCCTGGCTACACGAAATGAGAAGCTAAAAGAACGATCAATTAGGCCATAATTAAAAACCTAAATTATACTATTCTTAATTCAATTGAACCCTCAATTCGAAAACGGAAACTCACGGAATATTGATTTAAAGGAAGGAACAATAAACATAAAAAGAGAAAAAAGAAAATGATTTAAATGCAGAAAGAATAATGGAAAATAAAGAACTGGAGAAATGGAAACTGGAGAATGGCGAAAGACGGGAGAAGAAGGGAAAGAAAAAGAACAGACGAATAAAACATAACGAGAAAGGAAGACACAAGACAGAGAGAAAATCAAGAAATAAATATAGAGTGAAGTAGGCGAAAGTACAAACAAGGAAGATAAAGATGAGAATGGTGAAAGCGAAAAAGAGGGACAGATGATAAAAGAACAGACCGAGAAAGCACCGAAAAAGGAATGGATTGTCGAAGTGTGTGCAAAAAATGGAATAAAAGAAAAACAAGGAAGCTAAAGAAAAAAGGGAAAACAAGATATAAAGAAAATATTAAGTAAATGGAAGTAAAAATGTGAGAAAAAAGAAAACAGAGACTACGTAGAAAGAAAGATAAGAAGAATATATATGGGAAGGAGAGAGAGAGAGAGAGATAGAGAGGAAACGGGCAAAAGAAAATAAAAAATTAGAAAGTGATAAAGAAATAGAATGTGTTCAGTCACGTAATTCTCGGTGATTGGGAACGAGTTAGTCAATGCTCAGTGATAGCTTGCTTCATGTTTTAATACGTTTGGCATTTGTTGAATAATTTCCAATAAAAAACGGTTTCTTGAGCCAAACTACGGTCGTACTTAACTAAAGTCTCAGTTAACAAAGGTTAAATAGCATATTATTCTGTATAAATATGTAAAATTGAGTAATAAAGGGTCACTCACCGACTTCTCGCTTGTTTTATATTTGCGTAAATTTTTATAATAAATTCAAAGTTGAACAATTTCTTTAGAAAATCGCTTCTTATTCAGTTTTCAATAACTGATTAATTCAGAATTCTGAGCAGACTGAACACTGGATAATTTGTAAAATGTTTACTGTTTCGTTAGCAGCCAATTGTCGCTGCTAATTTATAACCGTCACGAACAATACCGAGCTCCGAACCAACAGATTCGTCGTCGACGTTTTAAACAAATCTTCACGTAGTTGCGACATTGACAAATTGTTTAGACAACAAAGAGCCGCGTTTCCATCGGTAATTGGCAATTGACAAATTTATCAATGTATGAGCCGATCTACGACATAAAGGAATGAGGCATTGCCTACTACGAGGGGAAATGCGGTTATTACCATATACAGTGTGAATCAAAAGTCCCGCAAATGCAAACAACTCTTTTATTCATCCAAATTTCGAAAAATTTCGAGACAGGTATCTCTTTTCATTTATTTTTAAAGGCTGTCAAAACGACTCTACAAGTTACCGCAGCGACAAAATTGCGTCATCATAATCTATTTTTTTTAATTTGAACCCCAGTTTTTGATTCAATTTTCTTACCGCGCACATGAAGAAGAAAATTTCCGAGAAAAAAACTTGGCAGTTTCCTAGATTTTCGGTCGTCATCATTGCCATGCGTCAGCATTGTAGGTGGAAAATAGAATATCATTGAGTAAAAATTGTAACAGAACAGATCTCATTATGATTTTCAATTCAAACTTTGTTAACAGACTATATATATTTCTTTTTCATATCTCAGCCACCTCTCTTTTTCACATATAGAGTATGCAACGCAATTTCAGCTCGCAATAGTCTACGATTTTGTGCTCCGATTCTTTCTGAAAATTAGTAATATACTTTACGTGCTCTTGTTTCAATAGTTTGTCGTTAATTCAGATTACGAAGTTAGAATAAGAAGCTGATTCACGTTCACAAAACCGTAGGCTAAAGCGAGCTTAAACAGCGTTATAGGCCCTCAAAGTAGATCCTGTTGAGGTACTGTAGCATATCATGCCTTCACTCAAATTTTCGTATCCTCATACATTTACTTGCTTTGGGATGTATTCACAGATTTTAATCAAGTTCAAGATTAACTTCAAGAAAGAAAACAACATTCCCAAGAATAGAGCCATCTATCTTGGTTTTTAAAATTTGAAATTTGCAGTTCAACGACCATTTTGTCGAAGTTAAGACAATGTGCCTGCCCTACAGAATTTGTTGAATTCCTTGTTTATTTTCTAAGATCACCAGCTTAAATAAACCCTTATTAATTTAATTTTTTATTAAAAAAGCCAACTAATTAAAACATATAAAAATTTAAAGAGGCACGGTAAATTTTTATCCTTAATAAGCAAAGATCCTTCTTTATTAACACTTACATATATTGAATCGTAGGATAAGTTAAAAATTGAAAATTTATAGTTGACATTGTTTAGAATTCAAAAGGAAAGTTAAAAATACAGCTCAATAAAGGACAAAAAAATTTATCAATCGTCAAATTTCCACCTTTAGTATCAGAGTTTGTTGAAAATTGATTATCTTGGATTAAGAAAGAACCTAAGAATTTATTCAATGTTATAAATTGTATTCTTTGTCAAATTTTTGACAAAAGAGAACGTACACTTGATCTACCATAAAATCAACTATAGAAATTAACAAAAAGTATCCTGATTTTGACTTAACTTCTACCCTTTAGCTCTAATGATCTATTTTGTATAAAAAAATAAAACGTGCGATACTCAATTCATTCAGATTATAAGATTTTAGTTAGAGAAACAACGTACACAATTGGTCGCTAAGAATCATTTTCCGCCCTTTGTAATGAAAATAACTATTATAGGTTGTATATAAAGGCGCAAAATTTGAAAATAACAAACCAAGCAATTGTTTTTTCTTGAAAGGAACTACGTCATTGAAAAGAAGAGTTCAGTAATAATTTAATAATAATAGTTACGTAATAATTTAAATATACTGCCAATTAACTATATGTGAAATGACAAGATATACTCGGTACGCGGAGGTAATTGAATCTTGACGAGAACCAAACAAAACAAAATTTCCTAAAAGTATATGTCAAAAAGTAGGGAATTATCAAAAATAAGATTGGAACACTAGATTTTAAGTGACGTAGTAGATGGTCATGTCTTGTTAACAATGAAAAAATTAGGAATTTGAACCTTAATATTCATTTGCAACCTGTAGGTTGACCGTTGTTGGTTGTTTTTAATTTTTTCAGTTTTTGATTGCCTGCGATTATTCACTTAATTTTGTATGTTTATATCGTTTGTTTGTATTCGTGTCGCTTATTTGTGTTTTCGATCAATTATTTTGCATTTGATCGAATATATCGATTTTTTAATCGATTATTTCGAATTTTCTAATTTGTCGGTGTTTTAACTTAGTAATTTCGTATTTTATTAACAATAATGGCGAGTTGGATTGATAGTATTGATTGTGGTATTGATTATGATAACATGTAAAATAGTTTACAAGTTTCAATTCAATTCAGCTGGATATTAAATTCGTAAAAATTTCAAATTTGGCGCCATTATTGATCCGTCTGTCAAATGAGAAATTCAATTACCTCCGTGTACGGACTGCACTTACCGGATTGAATTAGGGATGTTTGATCCGTCATGTTCTCGTCAATCTTTCATTAAGTTAGTGAATTTAGTTTACAAAAAGTTAGTGTTGGACTTTTAACAATCCACAAAATCACACCTCTACGATTATATGAATTATTTCCGAAAATAACTAAATGTCCATTGAAGACAAGACCAATTTTCATTGAATTCTTTACAATTATCCTGATTATTGTTGGTTCTATACATTTGTATAACCTCTCTGCATAATTAAACTATCGACCAATTAATCGATGATAAAGTTTCTACCACTTAATTCAACCATAACTTTTATCGAAAATGGACTACGAATAGTGTTGTAAGAAAAAAACAATTGCTAAATTGTTTTACCGATTTGTAAAAATGTCAGAATGATTACCTGAAATGAGGTCGAAAATAACGAATGTTCCATTGTCAAATCATTCAACATGAATGCAATTTTTATCCAAATCCTAATAATAACTTTTATTTCTAAAGATTTGAGTTTGAATCGATCGATTCAAAATTTAGAATTCCTTCTCAATTGAGTTTAACGAAACCTTCAAAATTGAATAAATTTCAATGACAATCATTTATAATTGCCTAAAACGGAGAAATAATTAGAAATTTGAGAAAATCAGTGAATCTTATTCGTATTTCATACCTTGAAGTTTGTAAACATTATAACGATTGTTCGAATTGTCTGATTGTTTGTTCATTGTCACCGTTACTTTGAGAAACGATGAAATTCCACAAATTATCATTTTATTAATTATTAATAAACAATAATGACAGCACCAAAATTTCTAATGAAAATATGACGAAAAATAGGACGATTTAGAAACATAACCTCACATTTTTAACCTATTGATCAAGCACAGTTGCCACGTTTTTCCTTCAAGTTGCTGTCTCATTTGTCATAAATCGACTTTATTGACATCAAAGAACACGGACAGGAATTCTTTTAAATCAAATAAAAGTAAGAAGACACAAAAATTGAGATTAATAAGACCTATTTGTTTAAAATTATTATATAAATAGAGGATGTTTATAGAAATAATTGTTATGTCGGCAACAGCGTATATTTTACTCGGTTGAGTTAATTTCATATGTATACTTCATCAATATTTACAATGTTTTGACCTAAAATCAAAGTTTCAGAATTTTAATCAGTTTTTGAAAACTGAATTAGAAGCGATTTTCTAAAGAAATTGTTCAACTTTGAATTTATTATAAAAATGTACGCAAATATAAAACAAGCGAGAAGTCGGTAAGTGACCCTTGAGTACTCAATTTTACATATTTATCCAGAATAATATGCTTTTTAATCTTAGTTGACTGTGACTTTAGTTACGTAGGACCGTAGTTAGGCTCAAGAACCCGTTTTTCATTGGAAATTGGTCAACAAATTCAAAACGTAGTAAAATATGAAGCAAGCTATGACAGAGCATTTACAAATTCGTTCCCAATCACTGAGACTTACGTGACAGCACACTGTCTCTTTTTAACACTTTCTAATTTTTTTGTTTTCTATTGTCAATTCCCTCTTTTTCTCTCTCTCTCCTTCCCATATATATTCTTCTTACCTCTCTTTCTACGTAGTTTCTGTTTTCCGGTATCCCATATTTTTACTTCCATTTACTTAATATTTTCTTTATATCTTGCTTCCCCTTTTTTCTTTAGCTTCCTTGTTTTTCTTTTATTCCAATTTTTTGCACACACTTCGACAATCCATTTCTTTTTTGGTGCTTTCTCGGTCTGTTCTTTTATCCCCAGTCCTCTTTTTCGCGTTCACCGTTCTCATCTTTATTTTCCTTGTGTGTACTTTCGCCTACTTCACTCTATATTTATTTCTTGATTTTTTCTCTGTCTTGTGTCTTCCTTTCTCGTTATGTTTTATTCGTCTTATATTTTTCTTTCCCTTCTTCTCCCGTCTTTCGCCTTTCTCCAGTTTCCATTTCTTCAGTTCTTTAATCTCCATTATTCATTCTGCATTTAAATCATTTTCTTTTTTCTCTTTTTATGTTGATTGTTCCTTTCTTTAAATTAATATTCCGTTAGTTTTCGTGTTCGAATTGAGAGTTCAATGGAATTAAAAATTGTATAATTTCGGTTTTTAATCATGGCCTAATTGATCGTTCTTATTGCTTCTCATTTGATGTAGTCAGGTATAGCCCGAAATTGAAGTTTAAAGTTGGCGACAAAACAGTAAATAAGAACGGTGGCATTTCATTACTTTACATGGCATAATTGACAAAGAACAGGAAATAATCAAGATAGGATTTAAATATAGTTGTCTAGTTATTATCATCATTATTATTATTACTGTTGTTGTTGTCGTTGATAAAAATCGAAGTTTTAATGACCTCAAGTTATTCCCACTGCTAAACTACAATAAAAACGAGTTTTTTTATGTTTGCATTTCAATCTTTATCATGACTTGATAGAATTCTGTGTGGCCGACAGGGCAGTCTTTAAAATTTTTTGATTTAAGACTACTATACTACGGTACTCTTCTCTCGTTTTCTTTGAAAATGAAATTTAATAGACTACCGCAACGATTAGAGGCATTCAATGAAATTGAAATTGCTACTTTTTCCGGTCGTTATTATTCGAAAAACAAAACCAAACGCCCAAAAACTTCAAGTCCTCAAAAAAATGGTTGAATCATCGCCAAAAACCCTCCACTATCGTGTTAAATCATCGATTTTAATGTTTATTCAACGTCTAAATTAAAGTTTTCATCCGTTTTATAGCTTTAATATTTTCATTGATTAAATTCGATTTCTTTTTGATAGGGTAATCTTACGAATTGCATCAACAAACCAGAAACTCAATCCATGTGAGTTTTGTCTAGATGAGGTCTGAATATAGGGCCAATTAAGCACTGACACTATTCCCAGGAAAATCTCCATTCCTGTCTCAATTTAGAACGGAACATTTTGTAAATAACAAGGACGATAATGAGGTGGATCTTAGTTGACTGTTGATTACGTGAAATTTGTTTAGAAAGTGTAGTTCGTCATCTAAGTTCTCGATGTATCTTCGGGTGCAAACGTCAAAATCACGTAAATCTCTCGTCGTTTATCGCTTGAGATATGGATGGTCATAAAGAAATATGAGAAAATTCCGTTTGTTTTAATATATTTCCGCAATTTGCCCAGTTCTTTATCTGTTTTTAGCCGATAAATTTTAATATGTCTTCGGGGTCTTAATGATGTATTTTTTCTGGATAATAAAAATGGATATAGTTCTGGTTTATTTCAAAATGATGTTTGTGGTTGTTTTGTTTTGTTGAATTATATGAGCGTTATTGTGAATTTGTTTAATTTTAATAAAAACATTGAATTGAAAAAGCATTCAGCGTGACGTTCATGTAAAATATTGTTTCTTAATTGACACGAACCTGAGGAATAACAAATCTTTAGCACGATATATTATCTACAAACTTACAGACATCATATCTATATCATTAATCCAACAAGAAATTTAAACTAAAACTTTAGTAATTATAAACAAATAACACAAGTAACACAATTGTACAATTATCCGTCCATTTGTCTTGTCCAGCGCTTGAGCAGCAGAATTCAGTAAATTAAAAGATCAATTTCTTTCGAATTTAGTCCAATTCACCTCTTCCCTTTGCTTCCGAGACATTTCTGAAATTTCTCAGCCACTATTAGGACTCGTAGTCCCACTCTTCGAGACGCCACAGTTTTCGTTATTCTGACAATCCACTTTTAAATTGAGTCATCTCAGTTGAACTGTTACATTTGTATGGTTATTAATTTAGATTTTACGGTCTCAGCGTGTGATCATTATTACAAAATTAAACCACGTCAGACAAAATGTATAATGTTGGAAATATTTGTGTGAACCCAAAAAATTATCCTTGTTTGGATAACTGCACCTCCATCAATCAGGTATGGGTTGTGGCTATTTTTATTCGTTAAAATTTAGAATAAATGATCGAAATTTCACAAATTTAATTTCTCTTTTGTAAACCAGTCCAATAAAAAATAATCGGATCGAAAACTCGTGACGAGGCATCCATCAATTATCGCCCTTGGTTTGTTTTAACCTTTTAATTCGGTGTGAATTAGGGATTTTTGAAGAAATCTCCATTGGAACGTCAACGGCAAAGGAACAGGTTTCCCGCTGGTTTATAAGCGTAGAAAATTCGTATCGAACAGAAGAAGAAACTTGTTATATTATTTAAATAGTTGTCCGATAAAAAGATGCAATACTTTCGTCTATTATTCCAAAATTGTAAGTTTGAAAATATTGAAGATAATCAGTCACGGCTATAAAGTTCGTTATAAGTATAGAAATGTGTACTTTGACAGCATAACTATACCTGTATAATGCTCAATTGAATTGACATTCTCAATTATAAAAGAGATAATTTAATAGTGGGAAAAATAATGTAGAAAGCAAGCAAACTAGAACACATAACAACCAACATAAAATATAACTGGATTATTATTTGAAACGAATGCCCGTTATAATAGCGATTTTTTTGATTCAGATCTAGTTAATGAGAATTTTGTTATCAATCAAACTGTCATCAATACCATTACAGTCTCATTACCATCGATTCTTTTTGCTGATTCTTACGAGAATTCCCCCATGTTGTAATTTTAATTTAATCACCATTGAAACCTGAAAAATGCGTCTTATATTTGAGGAAAATTCATTCCAAATAGCATCTCATTTTATAGGTTTAACAACATAAAAGGAAGACGGTAAAGTTAGACGGATAATCGGAAGAAATAGAAAAGAAAAGGAAATGAATGAGTATAAAGTCGTACGTTTTATTACGTTTCGGTTTGTTTGTTTTTTTAACTCAAAAATTCGGCACACTTTAACTTTTTGACAACCAAAGTGCAGAAAAAATTGGTAAATTGATAACTTATTTTAGAATAGATCAAGAATTTAACTCGAGAGGTCGCTAAATTGTGTCACCTCAACTGGCATATTTTATCAAAAAAATAGAGAAATTGGATGAAAAATCAAGCCAGATATTTGGAAATTTATCTTAAAAGGAATTAAAAGTGTAACAATGGCCTCTACTTCACGATTTAACAATGAAATTCGATGCAAAATTTGCGTGGCTTCATTATAAGTCAATATAGTCTCCTCCTCGTTACAATTTGTTAACAAAATAAAAAATAATCATTTAGAATTCAGAGTTGATTCCAATTTAGTAACAAAATTCATTAAAAACTGATGATAGTGTTAAAATTTTTTGGAAATGCTCAAAACTTTTTGTTTTCAAATTAACCTAAATTTAACTGAGATTCATTATTTATTACTTCCGCATACAATCTATTAGAAAAATGATTATTTATTTCTAATTTTGTATTACAGTCAGAAATTCAACTCGTGAGGCAATTAAATTGTTACCATTCTACAAGCCAATTGTACCCAGAAGGATCGATAATTTTAAAGAAATCGAACAACTAAAGACCATAAAATCCTCATACTCCCCGCCTTTTGGTGATTTGGAGGCAAAATTTTATTCCAAATTTCTTGAAATCGTTGTTGAATCAAGAAAATGCTTGTGAAACACGAGTAAAACTGTACAACTGAGATATAATCATAGAAAAGTCAAATGAATATCGGCGATTTAAATCTACCGTTATCTGATTAAACCGAACTAAAACCTAAATGAGACAATCAATTGTGAATTTTTACGATGCCAAATATACAATGTGGATATGCCATTTTTTAAATGAAGTTTTAAAATTTTTCGGAACTCGCACGGGAGATAAACAACAACAACATTCCCAAATAGGCTCATTGGTAATGAACAATAAAAATTAAAAAACTAAAATTAAAAACTAAATTTCCTCCTATACTGATAAAAAAAATTGTGATGATGGTAATGATGATGATGATGATAATAAACAAGAAAGTCTTGAATATTTTAAAAATGCATTTTGGGGTCTTCTCCGAAACGACTATATTATGTCACAGTCACACGCGAAAAAAAATTGAATGTAAATGATACATGCTGGTTGGGGATTCAACACTTTATATAAAGCGTACAAAGTATAAATGAAAGACTTGAGACGTGTTTATACAGGAAGGAAGAAAATAGAAAAAGCTACCTTGGATAAGTTAATGTGGCGAATTTTTGCATAATTATAGTTATCAAGGACAAATTTACAGCCGCCAATATTCGAGCGGTATTCTTTTTCAATTTGCCTGAAAAAATTCATCAAACGAAACGAAATCGTTACCTTTAAACAATATCAATTATAACGGTGTTATTGTTTTCGTTCATTATTGATTTTCTACGAAAAGACGACGAAAAGGAAGCCTTAGGTTCTATTGAATTCTCTATGATAGATTTTTAAAATTTTAATTTTTTTATTTAATCGTATCCGTACAATATTTACGGTTCGATCACAGGTACAGGAAAAATCAAAGAAACAATCAACAATTTTTGAAATGCCTTTATCGCGATTATATGGCAAAGGCGACTATTTTAGGGGCCGATTGAAAAATTAAAATTTTCCGCCTATTATTATGAATAATTGATAAACAATAAGAAATGAAATCGTTGTTGCTGAGGAAAAAATAATCCATTCTGTTTACAGACAACGACAAGCTACCAACAAAAGTCACACCTTTAATATCTCCACCATAAGCCTAGAATCTCTGTTATTAACAATTAAATAAACAAATTAATTCAAATTGAACAACATTGGACAAATATATTGATCGCTAATAACGAATTTACAATTATTTAAAACGCAAATTATCCTTTGAGTCAAAATTAAATTCGAAATTGTTAGAACAGTAGGTATGTTGTTCTTTTAATAAATTCTTCAACTATTCGTGGAATATCAAATTAATATTTCATAATTGTGTTTTCAAAATAAATAAAATTAATAAAAATTAATAAAAACGTAAGAGTATTCGAACGAAACTTACTTATCAAACAATATTTTGAATTTTAAAATGAATACGTGCTGTGATCATCTCAAAATTTTCCAAGTTGACACATCTAGTTCGTTAATTACACCATAATCAAGTTAGATGAAAATAGTAGAGCCACACAATCTTCGGAAATTGTCACAGCTTCCAGAAAGACAGAGTAAGATAAGAGCTACTTCTGGTTCATAAATTATCTTGTAACTGGGATTAATATAGCGTTGATCGTCAAAATCACTAGATAATGATTAACAAACATATCTGATTCGTGAATTACCACGTAAGTGAGATCCAAACAAGGATCATTTTTTGGACTCACACAAGTTTTTCCAACATTATACATCCTGTCTGAAGTGGTTTGATTTTGTAAAACTAAACACACGCTGAAACCCTAAAATCTCAATTAAAAACCATACAAATGAAACAGTTCAACTGAGATGACTCAATTTAAAAGTGGATTGTAAGAATAACGAGAACTGTGGCGTCTCGAAGAGTGGGACTACGAGTCCTAATAGTGGCTGAGATTTTTCAGAAATATCTTGGAAGCAAAGTGAAGAAGTGAATTGGACTAAATTCGAAAGAAATTGATAATTTAATTGACAGAATTCTGTTGCTCAAGCGCTGGACAAGACAAACGGGCGGATAATTGTACAATTGTGTAACTTGTGCTATTTGTTTATAATTGCTGCAGTTTTAGTTTAAATTTCAAGTTGGATAAATGATATAGATGTGATGTCTGTTAGTTTGTAGATAATATATCGTGGTAAAGATTTATTATTCTTCATATACGTGTCAATTAAGAAACAATATTTTACATGAACGTCACGCTGAATGCTTTTTTTTATTCAATGTTTTTATTAAAATTGAACAAATTCACAATAACGCTAATATAATTCAACAAAACGGAACAACCTCAAACATCATTTCGAAATAAATCAAAACTAAATCCATTTTTATTATCTAGAAAAAATACATCATTAAGATCCCGAAGATATATTTAAATTTATTGGCTAAAAACAGATAAAGAACTGGGCAAATTGCGGAAATATATCAAAACAAACGGAATTTTCTAATATTTTTATATAACCATCCACATCTCAAGCGATAAATGACGAGAGACTTACGAGAATTTCACGTTTGCACCCGAAGATCCATTGAGAACTTTGTTGACGAACTACACTTTCTAAGCAAATTTCACGTGATCAACACTCAACTAAGATCCACCCCATAATCGTCGTAGTTATTAACAAAATGTTCCGTTGAATATAGAGACAGGAATGGAGATTTTCCTGGGAATAGTGTCAGTGCTTAATAGGCCCTATATTCAGACCTCATCTAGACAAAACTCACGTGGATTGAGTTTCTGGTTTGTAGATGCAATTCGTAAGATTACCCAATCAAAAAAAAATCGAATTTAATTTATGAAAATATTAAAATTATAAAACGGATGAAATCTTGAATTTTGATGTTGAATAAACCATTAAATCGATGATTTAACACGATAGTGGAGGGTTTTTGGCGATGATTCAATCATTTTTTGTGGACTTGGAGTTTTTCGGGGTTTGTTTTTTTTTCGAATAATAACGACCGGAAAATGAAGCAATTTCAATTTCATGGAATGCCTCTAATCGTTGCGGTACTCTATTAAATTTCATTATCAAAGAAAAAGAGAGAAGAGTACCGTAGTATTGTAGTCCTAAATCAAAAAAGTTAAAGACTGTCCTGTCGGCCACACACAATTCTATCAAGTCATTAGAAAGATTCAAATGCAAACATAAAAAAACTCGTTTTAATTGTAGTTTAGTTGTGGGAATTACTTGAGATCATTAAAACTTCGATTTTTATCAACGACAACAACAACAGTAATAATAATAATGATGAAAATAACTAAACAATTATATCTTAATCCTATCTTGATTATTTGCTGTTCTATGACAACTATGTCATGTAAAGTAATGAATTGCTACCGTTCTTATTCACAGTTTTGTCGCTAACTTTAAACTTCAATTTCGGGCGAAACCTGACTACACGAAATGAGAAGCAATAAGAACGATCAATTAGGCCATAATTAAAAACCAAAATTATACAATTTTTAATTCCATTGAACTCTCAATTCGAACACGAAAACTAACGGAATATTTATTTAAAGAAAGGAACAATCAACATAAAAAGAGAAAAAAGAAAATGATTTAAATGCAGAAAGAATAATGGAGATTAAAGAACTGAAGAAATGGAGACTGATGAATGGCGAAAGACGGGAGAAGAAGGGAAAGAAAAATACCAGACGAATAAAACATAACGAGAAAGGAAGACACAAGACAGAGAAAAAATCAAGAAATAAATATTGAGTAAAGTAGGCGAGAGTACACATAAGGAAAATAAAGATGAGAACGGTGAACGCGAAAAAGAGGACTGGGGATAAAAGAACAGACCGAGAAAGCACCAAAAAAGAAATGGATTGTCGAAGTGTGTGCAAAAAAGGAATAAAAGAAAAACAAGGAAGCTAAAGAAAAAAGGGGAAGCAAGATATAAAGAAAATATTAAGTAAATGGAAGTAAAAATATGGGATACCGGAAAACAGAGACTACGTAGAAAGAGAGGTAAGAAGTATATATATGGGAAGGAGAGAGAGAGAAAAAGAGGGAACTGACAATAGAAGGCAAAAAAATTAGAAAGTGTTAAAGAGAGAGACAGTGTTCAGTCACGTAAGTCTCAGTGATTGGGAACGAATTTGTAAATGCTCTGTCATAGCTTGCTTCATATTTTACTACGTTTTGAATTTGTTGACCAATTTCCAATGAAAAACGGGTTCTTGAGCCTAACTACGGTCGTACGTAACTAAAGTCACAGTCAACTAAGATTAAAAAGCATATTATTCTGGATAAATATGTAAAATTGAGTACTAAAGGGTCACTTACCGACTTCTCGCTTGTTTTATATTTGCGTAAATTTTTATAATAAATTCAAAGTTGAACAATTTCTAAGAAAATCGCTTCTAATTCAGTTTTCAAAAACTGATTAAAATTCTGAAACTTTGATTTTAGGTCAAAACATTGTAAATATTGATGAAGTATACATATGAAATTAACTCAACCGAGTAAAATATACGCTGTTGCCGACATAACAATTATTTCTATAAACATCCTCTATTTATATAATAATTTTAAACAAATAGGTCTTATTAATCTCAATTTTTGTGTCTTCTTACTTTTATTTGATTTAAAAGAATTCCTGTCCGTGTTCTTTGATGTCAATAAAGTCGATTTATGACAAATGAGACAGCAACTTGAAGGAAAAACGTGGCAACTGTGCTTGATCAATAGGTTAAAAATGTGAGGTTATGTTTCTAAATCGTCCTATTTTTCGTCATATTTTCATTAGAAATTTTGGTGCTGTCATTATTGTTTATTAATAACTAGCTATTACCCGGCATGCGTTGCAATGCTAGTTAATTAATTCTGTTTATTGAAGTGCTTTTGTATACACAATATTCCTTGTTTGTTCATTTGATACATCTATATACAGAGTGAGCCAAGTGGCTGGCCTATTAGAAATATAAGAAGTTCTAATTGATGAAAGTTTCTGAAATTTGGGATGCACCCGTTTTTCCATCTGAGTTACATCTGGAAAATATTTTCGTTGTTCTATCAACCCCCGGTGTATAGGGTAGTGTACCCTACTTTCTTATTTTAAATGGAATGGTATATTTTTAATTCCATATTTAGATTCTACGGTAAAAATGAAATGGACTTTAATAACATGACCTATGGTCTAGCGTTAATAGTTTTCCAAGAATTTCAACTTTTTCAGAAAATTTTGATTTTGTAGTGTTTTATTAAAAAATTCATATCTCGGAAAATATTGTTGCTAGACAATCCTAATTTGGAACTGAAATAGTTTAAACTATGTACTTTATATTAGATTTTTCAGAAATGAATTATCTTTCAGCATTTAGCTGAAATGAATTTTTCTTTCAGCGAATTTTCAAAACGCAATATCTTTCTTATTTTAAATAGAATAGTATATTTTTCTTGACACGGTTGGATAGAGAAAAAAATTCTGCATCGAACTGTATTAGCCTTCCCTATACCTATCGCTGATAGTTTTTCAATTATTGAAGATTTTCCATTGTCAATAGTTTTATCCCCAGTCTGAAACTGATTAGTGTCTAGTCGTCTATGACTTAATAATTCGCCTATAAAAAAATGCATAGGAGGCTTAGCAAAATGACATTAACTGTCACATTTGAGGTAAAACAATGGTTATTTTGTATGTTTTTTCAGTGATTTTTGCCAGTTTTACATGAAAAGAAAATCCAATTAATTTTAATTTAATTATTTGTCAACTTCTTCTATGATTTTTAAATTAAAAAATATAAAAATAATTAATTATTTAGATGTGAATTGTGGACAGAAGGTTGTTTCGCCAAGCCTACTATGTTTTAGTATTTCGTTTCAGGGGGTAAATTATTAGAAATCGAAAATATCGAATAACTGAAAAATTATCAGGAATAGGTATAGGGAATGCTAATATGATTCGATGCAGAATTTTTTTCTCTATCCAACCGTGTAAAGAAAAATATACCATTCCATTTAAAATAAGAAATTATTGGGCTTTGAAAATTGGCTGAAAGAAAAACTGATTTCAGCTAAACGCTGAAAGATTATTTAATTCTATAAAATTTAGCGTAAAGTATATAGTTTGAAACTATTCGACTTCCAAATTTAGATTTTCTAGCAACAATATTTTCCGAGATATGATTTTTTTAATAAAGCACTACAAAATCAAAATTTTCTGAAAAAGTCAAAATTTCTGAAAAAACTATTAACCATAGGATCATAGGTTATGTAATCAAAATCTATTCCATTTTTATCATAGAATCTAAATATGGAATAAAAAATATACCATTCTATTTAAAATAAGAAAGTAGGGTGCACTACCCCATACACCGGGGGTTGATAGAATAATGAAAATATTTTCCAGATGTAGATCAGGTAGAAAAACGGGTGCATACCAAATTTCAAAAACTTCCATTAAATAGAACTCCTGAAACGTATAATAGGCCAACCACTTGGCTCACTCTGTATATAAAAATGAATACCAATACCAATATTAATCAGGAAAAACAGGATGGTGGATACCAATACCAATAATCAGGAACAATTGTGTTGAAAACCAATGTTGTAGGATCATTTACATTCGGAATTCTGAATCTTTAGGTACAGAGTTCGCAGGTAGGCGTGGCATTACTAAGAATTTGTTGACAGCGCCACCACGAGGGTAGTAGCGGAGCGCTCGGAAACTATTCATTCTTGCTAAAATATCAATCAAATATAATGTAGTGCCGTTGTCATGGTAATATACGTATAAATAAGTAAATACCATTTTTAGCAAATAACCCCTTTAAACACCTATGTATATTTTCATGAATTGTAATTTATATATAGGTTTTAAAATGGTTATGTTAATTCTAAAACCTTGCCGTGAGTCCATAGAGCAACTTGCCAAAGTTTCATCGCAATCGGATGAGTGGTTTAGGAATGCATAAGGGACATACAAACAAACAAACAAACAAACAAACAAACAAACATTCATTTTTATATATATAGATTAATAAAATGATAATTTGTGGAATTTCATCGTTTCTCAAAGTAACGGTGACAATGAACTAACAATCAGACAATTCGAACAATCGTTATAATGTTTACAAACTTCAAGGTATGAAATACGAATAAGATTCACTGATCTTCTCAAATTTCTAATCTTTTCTCCGTTTTAGGAAATTATAAATGATTGTCATTGAAATTTATTCAATTTAGAAGGTTTCGTTAAACTCAATTGAGAAGGAATTCTAAATTTTGAATCGATCGATTCAAACTCAAATCTTTAGAAATAAAAGTTATTATTAGGATTTGGATAAAAATTGCATTCATGTTGAATGATTTGACAATGGAACATTCGTTATTTTCGACCTTATTTCAGGTAATCATTCTGACATTTTTACAAATCGGTAAAAAATTTAGCAATTGTTTTTTTCTTACAACACTATTCGTAGTCCATTTTCGATAAAAGTTATGGTTGAATTAAGTGGTAGAAACTTTATCATCGATTTATTGGTCGATAGTTTAATTATGCAGAGAGGTTATACAAATGTATAGAACCAACAATAATCAGGATAATTGTAAAGAATTCAATGAAAATTGGTCTTGTCTTCAATGGACATTTAGTTATTTTCGAAAATAATTCATATAATCGTAGAGGTGTGATTTTGTGGATTGTTAAAAGTCCAACACCAATTTTTTGTAAACTAAATTCACTAACTTAATGAAAGATTGACGAGAACATGACGGATCAAACATCCCTAATTCAATCCGGTAAGTGCAGTCCGTACACGGAGGAAATTGAATTTCTCATTTGACAGACGGATCAATAATGGCGCCAAATTTTAAATTTTTACGAATTTAATATCCTGCTGAAATTGAAATTGAAACTTGTAAACTATTTTACATGTTATCATAATCAATACTACAATCAATACTATCAATCCAACTCGCCAATATTGTTAATAAAATACGAAATTACTAAGTTAAAACTCCGACAAATTAGAAAATTCGAAATAATCGATTAAAAATCGATATATTCGATCAAATGCAAAATAATTGATCGAAAACACAAATAAGCGACACGAATACAAACAAACGATATAAACATACAAAATTAAGTGAATAATCGCAGGCAATCAAAAACTGAAAAAATTAAAAAACAACCAACAACGGTCAACTTACAGGTTGCAAATGAATATTAAGGTTCAAATTCCTAATTTTTTCATGGTTAACAAGACATGACCATCTACTACGTCACTTAAAATCTAGTGTTCCAATCTTATTTTTGATAATTCCCTACTTTTTGACATATACTTTTAGGAAATTTTCTTTTGTTTGGTTCTCGTCAAGATTCAATTACTTCCGCGTACCGAGTATATCTTGTCATTTCACATATAATTAATGGGCAGTATATTTAAATTATTACGTAACTATTATTATTAAATTATTACTGAACTCTTCTTTTCAATGACGTAGTTCCTTTCAAGAAAAAACAATTGCTTGGTTTGGTTATTATTAAATTTTGCGCCTTTATATACAACCTATAATAGTTATTTTCATTACAAAGGGCGGAAAATGATTCTTAGCGACCAATTGTGTACGTTGTTTCTCTAACTAAAATCTTATAATCTGAATGAATTGAGTATCGCACGTTTTATTTTTTTATACAAAATAGATCATTAGAGCTAAAGGGTAGAAGTTAAGTCAAAATCAGGATACTTATTGTTAATTTCTATAGTTGATTTTATGGTAGATCAAGTGTACGTTCTCTTTTGTCAAAAATTTGACAAAGAATACAATTTATAACATTGAATAAATTCTTAGGTTCTTTCTTAATCCAAGATAATCAATTTTCAACAAACTTTGATACTAAAGGTGGAAATTTGACGATTGATAAATTTTTTTGTCCTTTATTGAGCTGTATTTTTAACTTTCCTTTTAAATTCTAAACAATGTCAACTATAAATTTTCAATTTTTAACTTATCCTACGATTCAATATATGTAAGTGTTAATTAAGATGGATCTTTGCTAATTAAGGATAAAAATTTCCGTGCCTCTTTAAATTTTTATATGTTTCAATTAGTTGGATTTTTTAATAAAAAATTAAATTAATAAGGGTTTATTTAAGCAGGTGATCTTAGAAAATAAACAAGGAATTCAACAAATTCTGTAGGGCTGGCACATTGTCTTAACTTCGACAAAATGGTCGTTGAACTGCAAATTTCAAATTTTAAAAACCAAGATAGATAGCTCTATTCTTGGGAATGTTGTTTTCTTTCTTGAAGTTTATCTTGAACTTTATTAAAATCTGTGAATACATCCCAAAGCAAGTAAATGTATGAGGATACGAAAATTTGAGTGAAGGCATGATATGCTACAGTATCTCAACAGGATCTACTTTGAGGGCCTATAACGCTGTTTAAGCTCGCTTTAGCCTACGGTTTTGTGAAACGTGGATCAGCTTCTTATTCTAACTCCGTAATCTGAATTAACGACAAACTATTGAAACAAGAGCACGTAAAGTATATTACTAATTTTCAGAAAGAATCGGAGCACAAAATCGTAGACTGTTGCGAGCTGAAATTGCGTTGCATACTCTATATGTGAAAAAGAGAGGTGGCTGAGATATGAAAAAGAAATATATATAGTCTGTTAACAAAGATTTAATTGAAAATCATAATGAGATCTGTTCTGTTACAATTTTTACTCAATGATATTCTGTTTTCCACCTACTATGCTGACGCATGGCAATGATGACGACCGAAAATCTAGGAAACTGACAAGTTTTTTTTCTCGGAAATTTTCTTCTTTATCTGCGCGGTAAGAAAATTGAATCAAAAATTGGGGTTCAAATTAAAAAAAATAAATTATGATGACGCAATTTTGTCGCTGCGGTAACTTGTAGAGTCGTTTTGACAGCCTTTAAAAATAAAGGAAAAGAGATACCTGTCTCGACATTTTTCGAAATTTGGATGAATAAAAGAGTTGTTTGCATTTGCGGGACTTTTGATTCACACTGTATATGGTAATAACCGCATTTCCCCTCGTAGTTGGCAATGCCTCATTCCTTTATGTCGTAGATCGGCTCATGCATTGATAAATTTGTCAATTGCCAATTACCGATGGAAACGCGGCTCTTTGTTGTCTAAACAATTTGTCAATGTCGCAACTACGTGAAGATTTGTTTAAAACGTCGACGACGAATCTGTTGGTTCGGAGCTCGGTATTGTTCGTGACGGTTATAAATTAGCAGCGACAATTGGCTGCTAACGAAACAGTAAACATTTTACAAATTATCCAGTGTTCAGTCTGCTTAGAATTCTGAATTAATCAGTTATTGAAAACTGAATAAGAAGCGATTTTCTAAAGAAATTGTTCAACTTTGAATTTATTATAAAAATTTACGCAAATATAAAACAAGCGAGAAGTCGGTGAGTGACCCTTTATTACTCAATTTTACATATTTATACAGAATAATATGCTATTTAACCTTTGTTAACTGAGACTTTAGTTAAGTACGACCGTAATTTGGCTCAAGAAACCGTTTTTTATTGGAAATTATTCAACAAATGCCAAACGTATTAAAACATGAAGCAAGCTATCACTGAGCATTGACTAACTCGTTCCCAATCACTGAGAATTACGTGACTGAACACATTCTATTTCTTTATCACTTTCTAATTTTTTTATTTTCTTTTGCCCGTTTCCTCTCTATCTCTCTCTCTCTCTCTCCTTCCCATATATATTCTTCTTATCTTTCTTTCTACGTAGTCTCTGTTTTCTTTTTTCTCACATTTTTACTTCCATTTACTTAATATTTTCTTTATATCTTGTTTTCCCTTTTTTCTTTAGCTTCCTTGTTTTTCTTTTATTCCGTTTTTTCACACACTTCGACAATCCATTCCTTTTTCGGTGCTTTCTCGGTCTGTTCTTTTATCATCTGTCCTCTTTTTCGCTTTCACCATTCTCATCTTTATCTTCCTTGTTTGTACTTTCGCCTACTTCACTCTATATTTATTTCTTGATTTTCTCTCTGTCTTGTGTCTTCCTTTCTCGTTAAGTTTTATTCGTCTGTTCTTTTTCTTTCCCTTCTTCTCCCGTCTTTCGCCATTCTCCAATTTCCATTTCTCCAGTTCTTTATTTTCCATTATTCTTTCTGCATTTAAATCATTTTCTTTTTTCTCTTTTTATGTTTATTGTTCCTTCCTTTAAATCAATATTCCGTGAGTTTCCGTTTTCGAATTGAGGGTTCAATTGAATTAAGAATAGTATAATTTAGGTTTTTAATTATGGCCTAATTGATCGTTCTTTTAGCTTCTCATTTCGTGTAGCCAGGGATAGCCCGAAATAGAAGTTTAAAGTTAGCCACAAAACTGTAAATTAGAACGGTGGCATTTCATTACTTTACATGGCACAATTGTCAAAGAACAGGAAATAATCAAGATAGGATTTAAATATAGTTGTCTAGTTATTTTCATCATTATCATTATTACTGTTGTTGTTGTCGTTGATAAAAATCGAAGTTTTAATGACCTCAAGTTATTCCCACTGCTAAACTACAATAAAAACGAGTTTTGTTATGTTTACATTTCAATCTTTCTCATGACTTTGTAGAAGTGTGTGTGGCCGACAGGGCAGTCTTTAAATTTTTTGATTTAAGACTACTATACTAGGGTACTCTTCTCTCTTTTTCTTTGCAAATGAAATTTAATTGAGTACCGCAACGATTAGAGGCATTCAATGAAATTGAAATTGCTACCTTTTCCGGTCGTTATTATTCGAAAAACAAAACCAAACGCCCAAAAACTTCAAGTCCTCAAAAAAATGGTTGAATCATCGCCTAAAACCCTCCACTATCGTGTTAAATCATCGATTTTAATGTTTATTCAACGTCTAAATTAAAGTTTTCAACCGTTTTATAAGTTTAATATTTTCATTGATGAAATTCGATTTCTTTTTGATAGGGTAATCTTACGAATTGCATCAACAAACCAGAAACTCAATCCATGTGAGTTTTGTCTAGATGAGGTCTGAATATAGGGCCTATTAAGCACTGACACTATTCCCAGGAAAATCTCCATTCCTGTCTCTTTTTAGCCGATAAGTTTTAATATGTCTTCGGGGTCTTAATGATGTATTTTTTCTGGATAATAAAAATGGATATAGTTCTGGTTTATTTCAAAATGATGTTTGTGGTTGTTTTGTTTTGTTGAATTATATTAGCGTTATTGTGAATTTCTTTAAT
Organism: Mylabris phalerata; assembly: GCA_020740385.1. Lineage (NCBI taxonomy): Eukaryota > Metazoa > Arthropoda > Insecta > Coleoptera > Meloidae > Mylabris > Mylabris phalerata. The sequence goes on along the minus strand of JAJEOX010000194.1, from coordinate 5,863 downwards.
TTTAATAAAAATATTGAATTGAAAAAGCATTCAGCGTGACGTTCATGTAAAATATTGTTTCTTGATTGACACGAACCTGAGGAATAATAAATCTTTAGCACGATATATAATCTACAAACTTACAGACATCATATCTATATCATTTATCCAACATGAAATTTAAACTAAAACTTTAGTAATTATAAACAAATAACACAAGTAACACAATTGTACAATTTTCCGTCCATTTGTCTTGTCCAGCGCTTGAGCAGCAGAATTCAGTAAATTAAATGATCAATTTCTTTCGAATTTAGTCCAATTCACCTCTTCCCTTTGCTTCCGAGATATTTCTGAAACTTCTCAGCCACTATTAGGACTCGTAGTCCCACTCTTCGAGACGCCACAGTTCTCGTTATTCAGACTATCCACTTTTAAATTGAGTCATCTCAGTTGAACTGTTCCATTTGTATGGTTTTTAATTTAGATTTTACGGTCTCAGCGTGTGATCATTATTACAAAATTAAACCACGTCAGACTAAATGTATAATGTTGGAAATATTTGTGTGAGCCCAAAAAATTATCCTTGTTTGGATAACTGCACCTCCATCAATCAGGAATGGGTTGTGGCTATTTTTATGCGTTAAAATTTAGAGTAAATGATCGAAATTTCGCAAATTTAATTCCTCTTTTGTAAACCAGTCCTATAAAAAATAATCGAATCGAAAACTTGTGACGAGGCATCCACCAATTATCGCCCTTGGTTTGTTTTAACCTTTTAATTCGGCGTGAATTAGGGATTTTTGAAGAAATCTCCAGGGGAACGTCAACGGCAAAGGAACAGGTTTCCCGCTGGTTTATAAGCGTAGAAAATTCGTATCGAACAGAAAGAAGAAACTTGTTATATGATTTAAATAGTTGTCCGATAAAAAAATGCAATACTTTCGTCTAGTATTCCAAAATTGTAAGTTTGAAAATATTGAAGATAATCAGTCACGGCTATAAAGTTCGTTATAAGTATAGAAATGTGTACTTTGACAGCATAACTATACCTGTATAATGCTCAATTGAATTGACATTCTCAATTAGAAAAAAGATAATTTAATAGAGGGAAAAATACTGTAGAAAACAAGCAAACTAGAACACATAACAACCAACATAAAATATAACTGGATTATTATTTGAAACGAATGCCCGTTATAATAGCGATTTTTCAGATTCAGATCTTGTTAATAAGAATTTTGTTATCAATCAAACTGTCATCAATACCATTACAGTCTCATTACCATCGATTCTTTTTGCTGATTCTTACGAGAATTCCCCCATGTTGTAATTTTAATTTAATCACCATTGAAACCTGAAAAATGCGTCTTATATTTGAGGAAAATTCATTCCAAATAGCATCTCATTTTATAGGTTTAACAACATAAAAGGAAGACGGTAAAGTTAGACGGATAATCGGAAGAAATAGAAACGAAAAGGAAATGAATGAGTATAAAGTCGTACGTTTTATAACGTTTCGGTTTGTTTTTTTTTAACTCAAAAATTCGGCACTTTAACTTTTTGATAACCAAAGTGCAGAAAAAATTGGTAAATTGATAACTTATTTTAGAATAGATCAAGAATTTAACTCGAGAGGTCGCTAAATTGTCTCACCTCAACTGGCATATTTTATCAAAAAAATCGAGAATTTGGATGAAAAATCAAGCCAGATATTTGGAAATTTATCTTAAAAGGAATTAAAAGTGTAACAATGGCCTCTACTTCACGATTTAACAATGAAATTCGATGCAAAATTTGCGTGGCTTCATTATAAGTCAATATAGTCTCCTCCTCGTTACAATTTGTTAACAAAATAAAAAATAATCATTTAGAATTCAGAGTTGATCCCAATTTAGTAACAAAATTCATTAAAAACTGATGATAGTGTTAAAATTTTCTGGAAATTGCTCAAAAAATTTGTTTTCAAATTGACCTAAATTTAACTGAGATTCATTATTTATTACTTCCGCATACAATCTATTAGAAAAATGATTATTTATATCTAATTTTGTATTACAGTCAGAAATTCAACTCGTGAGGCAATTAAATTGTTACCATTCTGCAAGCCAATTGTACCCAGAAGGATCGATAATTTTAAAGAAATCGAACAACTAAAGACCATAAAAGTACTGTTCTATAAGTTCACACGGATGATAGAGTTCACGATTCGTACAGCTAATAGAGAACTTGCAGTCTTTCAAATCGAGTCATTCGAACAGTCGACTTATTAAATTGCCTAGGCTCTCGAATGGAACGAACCAACCCGAGTTCGTAGTAAGTGTGAGTACAGTTTCTGAGATTTACATGGAGAATATAGTTCACGATTCGTACAACCTGTCGAGTACATGCGGTTCTTTAAAACGAATCATTTGAACAATCAAGTAATAAAATTGCGTAGACTCTCAAGTGGAATGATCCAACAAAAGCTTATCGTAAGTACAGTTCCAGCGATTTACATGGAGGACAGAGTTCACGATTCGTACAACAAATTGAGAATATGCTGTACTTTACAACGAATCCTTCGAACAATCGTCATACTGAATTGTATAGACTCTCAAGGGGAATGAACCAACCCGAGCTAGTTCTAATCGTTAGTACTGTTGCTGAGACTTACATGGAGAGTAGAGTTCACGATTCGTACAATAAATTGAGAACACGCAGTCCTTTAAATCGAATTACTCGAACTAAAGAGATCTAAAATAGCATAGACCCTCAAGTTGAATGAACTTACACGAGATCGTTCAAATCGTTTAAGACGATACCAGAGATGCACACGGATGATAGGGTCCACGATTCGTACAATTAATTGGGAATTTGCAGCCCTTTAAAACGAATCATTCGAACAGTCGACTAATTAAATTGCTTAGACCCTTAAGGGGAACGAACTAACCCGAATTCGTTATAATCGTAAGTACAGTTCCTGAGATTTACATGGAGGATAGAGTTCACAACTCGTACAACTAATTAAAAACATGCTGTACTTTAAAACGAATCGTTCGAATAATCGACAAATTAAATTGCATAGACTCTCAAATGAAATGGACCTACTAAAGCTCCCTCTGATCGTAAGTACATTTCCTGAGATTCACATGTGGGATAGAGTTCGCTATTCGTACAACTACTTGAAAGTATGCAGTACTTTTAAACGGATCATTCAACTATCGTCATACTTCATTGCATTGACTCTCAAGAGGAATGAACCTACCCGAGCTCTTTCTAATCGTGAGTACAGTTCCTGAGATTTACATGGAGGATTGTCAGATTTACACGGATGATAGATTTCAAGATTCGTACATCTAATAGAGGACTTGCAGTCCTTCAAAACGAATCATTCAAACAATCATCATGCTTAATTGCATAGGCTCTCAAGAGGATGTAACCTACACGAGCTCGTTCTTATCGTAAGTACAGTGCTTTAGATTTACACGGATGATAGATTTCACGATTCGTACAACTAATAGAGAACTTGCAGTCCTTCAAAACGAATCATTCGAACACTCGGCTTATTGAATTGCATGGATTTTCAAGAGGAATGAAACAAGCCGAGCTCGTTCTTAGCGTTAGTACAGTTCCTGAGATTTATATGGAGGAAAGAGTTCTCGATTCGCACAATTAATTGAGAACTTGCAGTCCTTCAAAACGAATCATTCGAACAGTCGACTTATTAAATTGCATAGACTCTTAGGTGGAACGAACTAACCCGAATTAGTTATATTCGTAAGTACAGTTCCTGATATTTACATTGAGGATAAAGTTCACGATTCGTACAATTAATTGAGAACATGCGGTACTTTAAAACGAATCGTTCGAACAAGGGACTAATTAAATTGCATAGACTCTCAAGTGGAACGAACTAACCCGAGTTCGTAATAATCGTGAATACTGTGTCTGAGGTTTACATGGAGAATATGGCTCACGATCCGTACAACCAATCGAGAACATGCTATTGTTTAAAACGAATCGTTCGAACAATCGAGTAATCAAATTGCATAGACTCTTTAGTGGAATGAACCTAACCAAGCTCCTTCTAATCGTGAGCACAGTTCCTGAGACTTACATGGAGGATAGAATTCACGATTCGTTCAACGAATTGAAAACAACCAGTACTTTAAAACGAATCATTCGAAAAATAATCAAGCTAAATAGCATAGCCTCTCAAGAGGATTGAACCTACACGAGCTCGTTCAATTCGTAGGTACAGTTCTTCATTATTACACGGATGATAGAGTTCTGGATTCGTACAATTTATAGAGAACTTGCAGTCCTTCAAAACGAATCATTCGAACAGTCGACTTATTAAATTGCATAGACTCTCGATTGGAACGAACTAACCCGAGTTCGTAATAATCCTCAGTACAGTTTCTGAGCTTTATATGGAGAATATTATCCACGATTCGTACAACCAGTCGAGAACATGCAGTTCTTTAAAACGAATCATTCGAACAATCGTCTAATTAAATTGCATAGACTCTCAAGTGAAATCAGCCTACACAAGATCCTTCTGATCGAAAGTACAGTTCCTGAGATTTACATGGGGGATAGAGTTCACGATTCGTACTAGTTGACAGTATGCAGTTCTTTAAAGCGAATCATTCGAACAATCGAGTAATCAAATTGCATAGGCTCTCGAGTGGAAAGAACCAACCCAAGCTCCTTCTAATCGTAAGTATTGTTCCAGAGATTTACATGGGGGATAGAGTTTACGATTCGTACAACGAATTGAGAATTAGCTGTACTTTACAACGAATCCTTCGAACAATCGTCATACTAAATTGTATAGACTCTCAAGAGGAATGAACCAACCCGAGCTCGCTCTAATCGTAAGTATAGTTCTATTAATGTACACGGATGATGTAGTTCACGATTAGTACAACTAATAGAGAACTTGCTGTCTTTCAAAACGAGTCATTCAAACAGTCGACTTATTAAATTGCATAGACTCTCGAGTGGAAGGAACTAACCCGAGTTCGTAATAATTGTGAGTACAGTTTTTGATAATTACATGGAGAATAGTTCAGGATTCATTCAACCAATCGAGAATATGTTGTGCTTTAAAACGAATCATTCGAACAATCGAGTAATCAAATTGCATAGGTTCTCGAGAGGAAAGAACCCAAGCTCCTTCTAATCGTAAATACATTTCCTGAGATTTACATGGAGGATAGAGTTTACGATTCATACAACGAATTGAGAACTTGCAGTGCTTTAAAACGAATCATTCGAACTATCGTCATATTAAGTTGTAAAGACTCTCAAGAGGAATGAACCAACCCGAGCTCTTCCTAATCGTTAGTACAGTTCCTGAGATTTACATGGAAGATAGTCTTCACGATTCGGAAAATTAATTGAGAACATGCAGTCCTTTAAAACGAATCATTCGAACAATCATCATGCTAAATTGCATAGACTCTCAAGTTGAATGAACTAACACTAGATCGTTCAAATCGTTAAGACGATGCCAGAGATGCACACGGAGGATAGAGTCCACGATTCGTACAACTAATAGAGAATTTGCGGCCCTTTAAAACGAATCATTCGAACAGTCGACTTATTAAATTGCATAGACTCTTAAGTGGAACGAAACAAACCCGAATTCGCTATAATCGTAAGTACAGTTCCTGAGATTTACATTGAGGATAGAGTTCACAATTCGTACAACTAATTAATAACAAGCAGTACTTTAAAACGAATCGTTCGAACAATCAACTATTTAAATAGCATAGACTCTCAAGTGGAATGAATCAACCTAAGCTTCTTCTAATCGTAAGTACAGTTCCTGAGATTTACATGGAGGATTGAGTTGACGATTCGTTCAATTAATTGTAGAAATGCAGTCCTTTAAAAC
>JAJEOX010000193.1:0-68249 GCA_020740385.1 Mylabris phalerata | reverse complement strand
TCTGAAACTATGTATTCAAAGGACGCCATGGGATTTTACGGACTCAAATAAATTTTGATTCGTAGAACTTCGTGAGACCACACAAAGTTGAAATAATTTCGTTGCATCGGGTAAACGGCGGGAGTAACGATTACTCTGATATTACATCTAGTCTTTTGAGATTTTTACTGTTTATTCTAGAGTGTACGGGCCACACTCTAGCCTGAAAACCTTATTTAGAATCATGTTGTTCAATTGCAATTTGAAACTGTGGATTCGAATGAAATGGTGAGATTTTACGAAAGAAAATAAATTTTGATTCGTAGCACTTCGTGAGACCACACAAAGTTGAAATAATTTCGTTGCCTCGGGTAAACGGCGGTAGTAACGATGGCTCTCATATAACATCGAGTCTTTTGTGATATTTACCGTTTATTCAAGAGTGTAGGGGCATCACTCCAGCCTAAAAACCTTATTTGGATCATGTTTTCAATTGTAATTTGAAACAATGGATTCAAAGGACGTCGTGAGATTTTACAAAGTAAAATAATTTTCAATTATTAGACCTTCGTAAGACAACACAAAGTTGAATTAAATTTGTTGCATCGGGTAAACGGCGGGAGTAACAATGGCTGTCTTATTACATCGAGTCTTCTGAGAATTTAACAGTTTAATCTAAAGTGTACGGGCCACACTCTAGCCTGAAAACCCTATTTTGAATCATGTTGTTCAATTGTAATCTGAAACTATGTATTCAAAAGACGCCATGGGATTTTACGGACTCAAATAAATTTTGATTCGTAGAACTTCGTGAGACCACACAAAGTTGAAATAATTTCGTTGCATCGGGTAAACGGCGAGAGTAACGATTACTCTGATATTACATCTAGTCTTTTGAGATTTTTACTGTTTATTCTAGAGTGTACGGGCCACACTCTAGCCTGAAAACCTTATTTAGAATGATGTTGTACAATTGCAATTTGAAACTGTGGATTCGAACAACGTCGTGAGATTTTAGGATGTAAAATAAATTTTAATTCGTCAAACTTCGTAAAAGCACTCAGAGTTGAATTAATTTCGTTGCATCGGGTAATCGGCGGGAGTAACGATGGCTACCTTATTACATCGAGCCTTCTGAGAAGGTAACTGATTAATATACAATGTACGAGCCACACTCGAGCCCGAAAACCGTATTTTGAATCATGTTGTTCAACAATAATTTGGAACCATGGATTCAAAAGACGTCGTGAGATTTTACGAAGTAAAATAAGTTTTAATTCGTAGAAGTGCGTGAGACCAAACAACGTTGAATTTATTTCGTTGCATCGGGTAAACGGCGGGAGTAACGATGGCTCTCATATAACATCGAGTCTTTTGGGATATTTACTGTTTAGTCAAGAGTGTAGGGCATCACTCCAGCCTAAAAACCTTATTTGGATCATGTTTTCAATTGTAATTTGAAACAATGGATTCAAAGGACGTCGTGAGATTTTACGAAGTAAAATAATTTTCAATTCGTAGAACTTCGTAAGACAACACAAAGTTGAATTAAATTTGTTGCATCGGGTAAACGGCGGGAGTAACGATGGCTGTCTTATTACATCGAGTCTTCTGAGAATTTAACTGTTTAATCTAAAGTGTACGAGCCACACTCTAGCCTGAAAACCCTATTTTGAATCATGTTGTCCAATTGTAATCTGAAACTATGTATTCAAAGGACGCCATGGGATTTTACGGACTCAAATAAATTTTGATTCGTAGAACTTCGTGAGACCACACAAAGTTGAAATAATTTCGTTGCATCGGGTAAACGGCGAGAGTAACGATTACTCTGATATTACATCTAGTCTTTTGAGATTCTTACTGTTTATTCTAGAGTGTAAGGGCCACACTCTAGCCTGAAAACCTTATTTAGAATCATGTTGTTCAATTGTAATTTGAAACAATGGATTCAAAGGACGTCGTGAGATTTTACAAAGTAAAATAATTTTCAATTCGTAGACCTTCGTAAGACAACACAAAGTTGAATAAAATTTGTTGCATCGGGTAAACGGCGGGAGTAACGATGGCTGTCTTATTACATCGAGTCTTCTGAGAATTTAACAGTTTAATCTAAAGTGTACGGGCCACACTCTAGCCTGAAAACCCTATTTTGAATCATGTTGTCCAATTGTAATCTGAAACTATGTATTCAAAGGACGCCATGGGATTTTACGGACTCAAATAAATTTTGATTCGTAGAACTTCGTGAGACCACTCAAAGTTGAATTAATTTCGTTGCATCGGGTAAACGGCGGGAGTAACGATGACGTCTTATTACATCGAGTCTTCTGAGAATTTAACTGTTTAATCTAAAGTGTACGAGCCACACTCTAGCCTGAAAACCCTATTTTGAATCATGTTGTCCAATTGTAATCTGAAACTATGTATTCAAAGGACGCCATGGGATTTTACGGACACAAATAAATTTTGATTCGTAGAACTTCGTGAGACCACACAAAGTTGAAATAATTTCGTTGCATCGGGTAAACGGCGAGAGTAACGATTACTCTGATATTACATCTAGTCTTTTGAGAATCTTACTGTTTATTCTAGAGTGTACGGGCCACACTCTAGCCTGAAAACCTTATTTAGATCATGTTGTTCAATTGTAATTTGAAACAATGGATTCAAAAGACGTCGTGAGATTTTACAAAGTAAAATAATTTTCAATTCTTAGAACTTCGTAAGACAACACAAAGTTGAATAAAATTTGTTGCATCGGGTAAACGGCGGGAGTAACGATGGCTGTCTTATTACATCGAGTCTTCTGAGAATTTAACAGTTTAATCTAAAGTGTACGGGCCACACTCTAGCCTGAAAACCCTATTTTGAATCATGTTGTCCAATTGTAATCTGAAACTATGTATTCAAAGGACGCCATGGGATTTTACGGACTCAAATAAATTTTGATTCGTAGAACTTCGTGAGACCACACAAAGTTGAAATAATTTCGTTGCATCGGGTAAACGGCGAGAGTAACGATTACTCTGATATTACATCTAGTCTTTTGAGATTTTTACTGTTTATTCTAGAGTGTACGGGCCACACTCTAGCCTGAAAACCTTATTTAGAATCATGTTGTTCAATTGCAATTTGAAAGTGTGGATTCGAATGAAATGGTGAGATTTTACGAAAGAAAATAAATTTTGATTCGTAGAACTTCGTGAGACAACACAAAGTTGAAATAATTTCGTTGCATCGGGTAAACGGCGGGAGTAACGATGGCTGTCTTATTACATCGAGTCTTCTGAGAAGTTAACTGTTTAATCTAAAGCGTACGGGCCACACTCTAGCCTGAAAACCCTATTTTGAATCATGTTGTCCAATTGTAATCTGAAACTATGTATTCAAAGGACGCCATGGGATTTTACGGACTCAAATAAATTTTGATTCGTAGAACTTCGTGAGACCACACAAAGTTGAAATAATTTCGTTGCATCGGGTAAACGGCGGGAGTAACGATTACTCTTATTACATCGAGTCTTTTGAGATTTTTACTGTTTAATCTAGAGTGTACGGGCCACACTCTAGCCTGAAAACCTTATTTAGAATCATGTTGTTCAATTGTAATTTGAAACAATGGATTCAAAGGACGTCGTGAGATTTTACAAAGTAAAATAATTTTTAATTCGTAGAACTTCGTGAGACCACACAAAGTTGAAATAAATTCGTTGCATCGGGTAAACGGCGGGAGTAACGATGGCTGTCTTATTACATCGAGTCTTTTGAGAATTTAACTGTTTAATCTAGAGTGTACGGGCCACACTCTAGCCTGAAAACCTTATTTAGAATCATGTTGTACAATTGCAATTTGAAACTGTGGATTCGAACAACGTCGTGAGATTTTAGGATGTAAAATAAATTTTAATTCGTCAAACTTCGTAAAAGCACTCAAAGTTGAATTAATTTCGTTGCATCGGGTAAACGGCGGGAGTAACGATGGCTACCTTATTACATCGAGTCTTCTGAGAAGGTAACTGATTAATATACAGTGTACGAGCCACACTCGAGCCCGAAAACCGTATTTTGAATCATGTTGTTCAACTATAATTTGAAACCATGGATTCAAAAGACGTCGTGAGATTTTACGAAGTAAAATAAGTTTTAATTCGTAGAAGTGCGTGAGACCAAACAACGTTGAATTTATTTCGTTGCATCGGGTAAACGGCGGGAGTAACGATGGCTCTCATATAACATCGAGTCTTTTGGGATATTTACTGTTTATTCAAGAGTGTAGGGGCATCACTCCAGCCTAAAAACCTTATTTGGATCATGTTTTCAATTGTAATTTGAAACAATGGATTCAAAGGACGTCGTGAGATTTTACGAAGTAAAATAATTTTAATTCGTAGAACTTCGTAAGACCACACAAAGTTGAATTAATTTCGTTGCATCGGGTAAACGGCGGGAGTAACAATGGCTGTCTTATTACATCGAGTCTTCTGAGAATTTAACTGTTTAATCTAAAGTGTACGGGCCACACTCTAGCCTGAAAACCCTATTTTGAATCATGTTGTCCAATTGTAATCTGAAACTATGTATTCAAAGGACGCCATGGGATTTTACGGACTCAAATAAATTTTGATTCGTAGAACTTCGTGAGACCACACAAAGTTGAAATAATTTCGTTGCATCGGGTAAACGGCGAGAGTAACGATTACTCTGATATTACATCTAGTCTTTTGAGATTTTTACTGTTTATTCTAGAGTGTACGGGCCACACTCTAGCCTGAAAACCTTATTTAGAATCATGTTGTTCAATTGCAATTTGAAACTGTGGATTCGAATGAAATGGTGAGATTTTACGAAAGAAAATAAATTTTGATTCGTAGAACTTCGTGAGACCACACAAAGTTGAATTAATTTCGTTGCATCGGGTAAACGGCGGGAGTAACGATGGCTCTTATATTACATCGAGTCTTTTGAGATATTTACTGTTTATTCTAGAGTGTACGGGCCACACTCTAGCCTGAAAACCTTATTTGGATCATGTTTTCAATTGTAATTTGAAACAATGGATTCAAAGGACGTCGTGAGATTTTACGAAGTAAAATAATTTTAATTCGTAGAACTTCGTGAGACCACACAAAGTTGAATTAATTTCGTTGCATCGGGTAAACGGCGGGAGTAACGATGGCTGTCTTATTACATCGAGTCTTCTGAGAATTTAACTGTTTAATCTAAAGTGTACGGGCCACACTCTAGCCTGAAAACCCTATTTTGAATCATGTTGTCCAATTGTAATTTGAAACTATGTATTCAAAGGACGCCATGGGATTTTACGGACTCAAATAAATTTTGATTCGTAGAACTTCGTGAGACCACACAAAGTTGAAATAATTTCGTTGCATCGGGTAAACGGCGAGAGTAACGATTACTCTGATATTACATCTAGTCTTTTGAGATTTTTACTGTTTATTCTAGAGTGTACGGGCCACACTCTAGCCTGAAAACCTTATTTAGAATCATGTTGTTCAATTGCAATTTGAAAATGTGGATTCGAATGACGTCGTGAGATTTTACGAAGTAAAATAATTTTAATTCGTAGAACTTCGTAAGACCACACAAAGTTGAAATAATTTCGTTGCATCGGGTAAACGGCGGGAGTAACGATGGCTCTTATTACATCGAGTCTTCTGAGAATTTAACTGTTTAATCTAGAGTGTACGGGCCACACTCTAGCCTGAAAACCCTATTTTGAATCATGTTGTCCAATTGTAATTTGAAACTATGTATTCAAAGGACGCCGTGGGATTTTACGGACTCAAATAAATTTTGATTCGTAGAACTTCGTGAGACCACACAAAGTTGAAATAATTTCGTTGCATCGGGTAAACGGCGGGAGTAACGATGGCTGTCTTATTACATCGAGTCTTTTGAGAATTTAACTGTTTAATCTAGAGTGTACGGGCCACACTCTAGCCTGAAAACCCTATTTTGAATCATGTTGTCCAATTGTAATTTGAAACTATGTATTCAAAGGACGCCATGGGATTTTACGGACTCAAATAAATTTTGATTCGTAGAACTTCGTGAGACCACACAAAGTTGAAATAATTTCGTTGCATCGGGTAAACGGCGGGAGTAACGATGACTCTGATTACATCGAGTCTTTTGAGATTTTTACTGTTTATTCTAGAGTGTACGGGCCACACTCTAGCCTGAAAACCTTATTTAGAATCATGTTGTTCAATTGTAATTTGAAACAATGGATTCAAAGGACGTCGTGAGATTTTACAAAGTAAAATAATTTTTAATTCGTAGAACTTCGTAAGACAACACAAAGTTGAATTAAATTCGTTGCATCGGGTAAACGGCGGGAGTAACGATGGCTGTCTTATTACATCGAGTCTTCTGAGAATTTAACTGTTTAATCTAGAGTGTACGGGCCACACTCTAGCCTGAAAACCTTATTTAGAATCATGTTGTACAATTGTAATTTGAAACTGTGGATTCAAAGGACGTCGTGAGATTTTAGGATGTAAAATAAATTTTAATTCGTAAAACTTCGTGAGACCACTCAAAGTTGAATTAATTTCGTTGCATCGGGTAAACGGCGGGAGTAACGATGGCTACCTTATTACATCGAGTCTTCTGAGAAGGTAACTGTTTAATCTAGAGTGTACGAGCCACACTCTAGCCTGAAAACCTTATTTTGAATCATGTTGTTCAATTGTAATTTGAAACCATGGATTCAAAAGACGTCGTGAGATTTTACGAAGTAAAATAAATTTTGATTCGTAGAACTTCGTGAGACCACACAAAGTTGAAATAATTTCGTTGCATCGGGTAAACGGCGAGAGTAACGATGGCTCTCATATAACATCGAGTCTTTTGAGATATTTACTGTTTATTCAAGAGTGTAGGGGCATCACTCTAGCCTAAAAACCTTATTTGAATCATGTTTTCAATTGTAATTTGAAACAATGGATTCAAAGGACGTCGTGAGATTTTACGAAGTAAAATAATTTTAATTCGTAGAACTTCGTAAGACCACACAAAGTTGAATTAATTTGTTGCATCGGGTAAACGGCGGGAGTAACAATGGCTGTCTTATTACATCGAGTCTTCTGAGAATTTAACTGTTTAATCTAAAGTGTACGGGCCACACTCTAGCCTGAAAACCCTATTTTGAATCATGTTGTCCAATTGTAATCTGAAACTATGTATTCAAAGGACGCCATGGGATTTTACGGACTCAAATAAATTTTGATTCGTAGAACTTCGTGAGACCACACAAAGTTGAAATAATTTCGTTGCATCGGGTAAACGGCGAGAGTAACGATTACTCTGATATTACATCTAGTCTTTTGAGATTTTTACTGTTTATTCTAGAGTGTACGGGCCACACTCTAGCCTGAAAACCTTATTTAGAATCATGTTGTTCAATTGCAATTTGAAACTGTGGATTCGAATGAAATGGTGAGATTTTACGAAAGAAAATAAATTTTGATTCGTAGAACTTCGTGAGACCACACAAAGTTGAATTAATTTCGTTGCCTCGGGTAAACGGCGGGAGTAACGATGGCTCTTATATTACATCGAGTCTTTTGGGATATTTACTGTTTATTCTAGAGTGTACGGGCCACACTCTAGCCTGAAAACCTTATTTGGATCATGTTTTCAATTGTAATTTGAAACAATGGATTCAAAGGACGTCGTGAGATTTTACGAAGTAAAATAATTTTAATTCGTAGAACTTCGTAAGACCACACAAAGTTGAATTAATTTCGTTGCATCGGGTAAACGGCGGGAGTAACGATGGCTGTCTTATTACATCGAGTCTTCTGAGAATTTAACTGTTTAATCTAAAGTGTACGGGCCACACTCTAGCCTGAAAACCCTATTTTGAATCATGTTGTCCAATTGTAATCTGAAACTATGTATTCAAAGGACGCCATGGGATTTTACGGACTCAAATAAATTTTGATTCGTAGAACTTCGTGAGACCACACAAAGTTGAAATAATTTCGTTGCATCGGGTAAACGGCGAGAGTAACGATTACTCTGATATTACATCTAGTCTTTTGAGATTTTTACTGTTTATTCTAGAGTGTACGGGCCACACTCTAGCCTGAAAACCTTATTTAGAATCATGTTGTTCAATTGCAATTTGAAAATGTGGATTCGAATGAAATGGTGAGATTTTACGAAGTAAAATAATTTTAATTCGTAGAACTTCGTAAGACCACACAAAGTTGAAATAATTTCGTTGCATCGGGTAAACGGCGGGAGTAACGATGGCTGTCTTATTACATCGAGTCTTCTGAGAAGTTAACTGTTTAATCTAAATCGTACGGGCCACACTCTAGCCTGAAAACCCTATTTTGAATCATGTTGTCCAATTGTAATCTGAAACTATGTATTCAAAGGACGCCATGGGATTTTACGGACTCAAATAAATTTTGATTCGTAGAACTTCGTGAGACCACACAAAGTTGAAATAATTTCGTTGCATCGGGTAAACGGCGAGAGTAACGATTACTCTGATATTACATGTAGTCTTTTGAGATTTTTACTGTTTATTCTAGAGTGTACGGGCCACACTCTATCCTGAAAACCTTATTTAGAATCATGTTGTTCAATTGCAATTTGAAACTGTGTATTCGAATGAAATGGTGAGATTTTACGAAAGAAAATAAATTTTGATTCGTTGCACTTCGTGAGACCACACAAAGTTGAATTAATTTCGTTGCCTCGGGTAAACGGCGGTAGTAACGATGGCTCTCATTTAACATCGAGTCTTTTGTGATATTTACCGTTTATTCAAGAGTGTAGGGCATCACTCTAGCCTAAAAACCTGATTTGGATCATGTTTTCAATTGTAATTTGAAAAAACGGTTTCAAAGGACGTCGTGAGATTTTACGAAATAAAATAATTTTAATTCGTAGAACTTCGTAAGACCACTCAAAGTTGAGCTAATTTCGTTGCATCGGGTAAACGGCGGGAGTACCGATGGCTGTCTTATTACATCGAGTCTTCTGAGAAGTTAACTGTTTAATCTAAAGTGTACGAGCCACACTCTAGCCTGAAAACCCTATTTTGAATCATGTTGTCCAATTGTAATCTGAAACTATGTATTCTATGGACGCCATGGGATTTTACGGACACAAATAAATTTTGATTCGTAGAACTTCGTGAGACCACACAAAGTTTAAATAATTTCGTTGCATCGGGTAATCGGCGAGAGTAACGATTACTCTGATATTACATCTAGTCTTTTGAGATTCTTACTGTTTATTCTAGAGTGTACGGGCCACACTCTTGCCTGAAATCCTTATTTAGGATCATGCGGTTCAATTGTAATTTGAAACAATGTATTCAAAGGACGTCGTGAAACATTACGAAGTAAAATACTTTTAATTCGTAGAACTTCGTAAGACCACTCAAAGATGTGTTAATTTCGTTGCATCGGGTAAACGGCGGGAGTAACGATGGCTGTCTTAGTACATCGAGTCTTCTGAGAATTTAACAGTTTAATCTAAAGTGCACGGGCCACACTCTAGCCTGAAAACCCTATTTGAATCATGTTGTCCAATTGTAATCTGAAACTAAGGATTCAAAAGACGCCATCGGATTTTACGGACTCAAATAAATTTTGATTCGTAGAACTTCGTGAGACCACAGAAAGTTGAAATAATTTCGTTGCTTCGGGTAAACGGCGGGAGAAACGATGGCTCTTGTATTGCATCGAGTTTTTTGGGATATTTCCTATTTAGTCTAGAGTGTACGGGCCACACTCCAGCCTAAAAACCTTATTTGGACCATGTTTTCAATTGTAATTTGAAACAATTGATTCAAAGGCCGTCGTGAGATTTTACGAAATAAAATAATTTTAATTCGTAGAAATTCGTGAGACCACACAAAATTGAATTAATTTCGTTGCCTCCGGTAAACGGCGGGAGAAACAATGGCTCTTATATTACTTCGAGTTTTTTGGGATATTTCCTGTTTAGTCTAGAGTGAACGGGCCACACTCTATCCTGAAAACCTTATTTAGAAGGATGTTGTACAATTGCAATTTGAAATTGTGGATTCGAACAACGTCGTGAGATTTTAGGATTTAAAATAAATTTTAATTCTTCAAACTTCGTAAAAGCACTCAGAGTTGAATTAATTTCGTTGCATCGGGTAATCGGCGGGAGTAACGATGGCTACCTTATTACATCGAGCCTTCGGAGAAGGTAACTGATTAATATACAATGTACGAGCCACACTCGAGCCCGAAAACCGTATTTTGAATCATGTTGGTCAACTATAATTCGGAACCATGGATTCAAAAGACGTCGTGAGATTTTACGAAGTAAAATAAGTTTTAATTCGTAGAAGTGTGTGAGACCAAACAACGTTGAATTTATTTCGTTGCATCGGGTAAACGGCGGGAGTAACTATGGCTCTCATATAACATCGAGTCTTTTGGGATATTTACTGTTTAGTCAAGAGTGTAGGAGCATAATTCCAGCCTAAAAACATTATTTGGATCATGTTTTCAATTGTAATTTGAAACAATGGTTTCAAAAGACGTCGTGAGATTTTACGAAGTAAAATAATTTTAATTCGTAGAACTTCGTAAGACCACACAAAGTTGAAATAATTTCGTTGCATCGGGTAAACGGCGAGAGTAACGACGGCTGTTTTATTACATCGAGTCTTCTGAGAAATTAACTGTTTAATCTAAAGTGCACGGGCCACACTCTAGCCTGAAAACCCTATTTTGAATCATGTTGTTCAATTGTAATCTGAAACTATGTATTCAAAAGACGCCAAGGGATTTTACGGACTCAAATAAATTTTGATTCGTAGAACTTCGTGAGACCACACAACGTTTAAATTATTTCGTTGCATCGGGCAAACGGCGAGAGTAACGATTACTCTGATATTACATCAAGTCTTTTGAGATTCTTACTGTTTATTCTAGAGTGTACGGGCCACACTCTAGCCTGAAAACCTTATTTAGAATATTGTTGTTCAATTGCAATTTGAAAGTGTGGATTCGAATGAAATGGTGAGATTTTACGAAAGAAAATAAATTTTGATTCGTAGAACTTCGTGAGACTACACAAAGTTGAAATAATTTCGTTGCCTCGGGTAAACGGCGGGAGTAACGATGGCAGTCTTTTTACAACGAGTCTTCTGAGAAGTTAACTGTTTAATCTAAATCGTACGGGCCACACTCTGACCTGAAAACCCTATTTTGAATCATGTTGTCCAATTGTAATCTGAAACTATGTATTCAAAGGACGCCATGGGATTTTACAGACTCAAATAAATTTTGATTCGTAGAACTTCGTGAGATCACACAAAGTTGAAATAATTTCGTTGCATCGGGTAAACGGCGGGAGTAACGATTACTCTGATATTACATCTAGTCTTTTGAGATTTTTACTGTTTATTCTAGAGTGTACGGGCCACACTCTATCCTGAAAACCTTATTTAGAATCATGTTGTTCAATTGCAATTTGAAACTGTGTATTCGAATGAAATGGTGAGATTTTATGAACGAAAATAAATTTTGATTTGTAGCACTTCGTGAGACCGCACAAAGTTGAAATAATTTCGTTGCCTCGGGTAAACGGCGGTAGTAACGATGGCTCTCATATAACATCGAGTCTTTTGTGATATTTACCGTTTATTCAAGAATGTAGGGGCATCACTCCAGCCTAAAAACCTTATTTGGATCATGTTTTCAATTGTAATTTGAAACAATGGATTCAAAGGACGTCGTGAGATTTTACAAAGTAAAATAAATTTTGATTCGTAGAACTTCGTAAGACCACACAAAGTTGAATTAATTTCGTTGCATCGGGTAAACGGCGGGAGTAACGATGGCTGTCTTATTACATCGAGTCTTCTGAGAATTTAACTGTTTAATCTAAAGAGTATGGTCCACACTCTAGCCTGAAAACCTTATTTAGAATGATGTTGTACAATTGCAATTTGAAACTGTGGATTCGAACAACGTCGTGAGATTTTAGGATGTAAAATAAATCTTAATTCGTCAAACTTCGTAAAAGCACTCAGAGTTGAATTGATTTCGTTGCATCGGGTAATCGGCGGGAGTAACGATGTCTACCTTATTACATCGAGCCTTCGGAGAAGGCAACTGATTAATATACAATGTACGAGCCACACTCGAGCCCGAAAACCGTATTTTGAATCATGTTGTTCAACAATAATTTAGAACCATGGATTCAAAAGGCGTCGTGAGATTTTACGAAGTAAAATAAGTTTTAATTCGTAGAAGTGCGTGAGACCAAACAACGTTGAATTTATTTCGTTGCATCGGGTAAACGGCGGAAGTAACGATGGCTCTCATATAACATCGAGTCTTTTGGGATTTTTACTGTTTAGTCAAGAGTGTAGGAGCATCACTCCAGCCTAAAAACCTTATTAGGATCATTTTTTCAATTGGAATTTGAAACAATGGATTCAAAGGACGTCGTGAGATTTTACGAAGTAAAATAATTTTCAATTATTAGACCTTCGTAAGACAACACAAAGTTGAATTAAATTTGTTGCATCGGGTAAACGGCGGGTGTAACAATAGCTGTCTTATTACATCGAGTCTTCTGAGAATTTAACAGTTTAATCTAAAGTGCACGTGCCACACTCTAGCCTGAAAACCCTATTTTGAATCACGTTGTCCAATTGTAATCTGAAACTATGTATTCAAAGGACGCCTTGGGATTTTACGGACTCAAATAAATTTTGATTCGTAGAACTTCGTGAGACCACACAAAGTTGAAATAATTTCGTTGCATCGGGTAAACGGCGAGAGTAACGATTACTCTGATATTACATCTAGTCTTTTGAGATTCTCACTGTTTATTCAAGAGTGTCAGGGCCACACTCTAGCCTGAAAACCTTATTTAGAATCATGTTGTTCAATTGTAATTTGAAACAATGGATTCAAAGGACGTCGTGAGATTTTACAAAGTAAAATAATTTTCAATTATTAGAACTTCGTAAGACAACACAAAGTTGAATAAAATTTGTTGCATCGGGTAAACGGCGGGAGTAACGATGGCTGTCTTATTACATCGAGTCTTCTGAGAATTTAACAGTTTAATCTAAAGTGCACGGGCCACACTCTAGCCTGAAAACCCTATTTTGAATCATGTTGTCCAATTGTAATCTGAAACTATGTATTCAAAGGACGCCATGGGATTTTACGGACTCAAATAAATTTTGATTCGTAGAACTTCGTAAGACCACACAAAGTTGAATTAATTTCGTTGCATCGGGTAAACGGCGGGAGTAAAAATGGCGGTCTCATTACATCGAGTCTTCTGAGAAGTTAAATGTTTAATCTAAAGTGTACGAGCCACACTCTAGCCTGAAAACCCTATTTTGAATCATGTTGTCCAATTGTAATCTGAAACTATGTATTCAAAGGACGCCATGGGATTTTACGGACTCAAATAAATTTTGATTCGTAGAACTTCGTGAGACCACACAAAGTTGAAATAATTTCGTTGCATCGGGTAAACGGCGAGAGTAACGATTACTCTGATATTACATCTAGTCTTTTGAGATTCTTACTGTTTATTCTAGAGTGTACGGGCCACACTCTAGCCTGAAAACCTTATTTAGAATCATGTTGTTCAATTGTAATTTGAAACAATGGATTCAAAAGACGTCGTGAGATTTTACAAAGTAAAATAATTTTCAATTATTAGAACTTCGTAAGACAACACAAAGTTGAATAAATTTTGTTGCATCGGGTAAACGGCGGGAGTAACGATGGCTGTCTTATTACATCGAGTCTTCTGAGAATTTAACAGTTTAATCTAAAGTGCACGTGCCACACTCTAGCCTGAAAACCCTATTTTGAATCATGTTGTCCAATTGTAATCTGAAACTATGTATTCAAAGGACGCCATGGGATTTTACGGACTCAAATAAATTTTGATTCGTAGAACTTCGTGAGACCACACAAAGTTGAAATAATTTCGTTGCATCGGGTAAACGGCGAGAGTAACGATTACTCTGATATTACATCTAGTCTTTTGAGATTTTTACTGTTTATTCTAGAGTGTACGGGCCACACTCTAGCCTGAAAACCTTATTTAGAATCATGTTGTTCAATTGCAATTTGAATGTGTGGATTCGAATGAAATGGTGAGATTTTACGAAAGAAAATAAATTTTGATTCGTAGAACTTCGTGAGACAACACAAAGTTGAAATAATTTCGTTGCCTCGGGTAAACGGCGGGAGAAACGATGGCTGTCTGATTACATCGAGTCTTCTGAGAAGTTAACTGTTTAATCTAAATCGTACGGGCCACACTCTAGCCTGAAAACCCTATTTTAAATCATGTTGTCCAATTGTAATCTGAAACTATGTATTCAAAGGACGCCATGGGATTTTACGGACTCAAATAAATTTTGATTCGTAGAACTTCGTGAGACCACACAAAGTTGAAATAATTTCGTTGCATCGGGTAAACGGCGGGAGTAACGATGGCGGTCTTATTACATCGAGTCTTCTGAGAAGTTAACTGTTTAATCTAAAGTGTACGAGCCACACTCTAGCCTGAAAACCCTATTTTGAATCATGTTGTCCAATTGTAATCTGAAACTATGTATTCAAAGGACGCAATGGGATTTTACGGACTCAAATAAATTTTGATTCGTAGAACTTCGTGAGACCACACAAAGTTGAAATAATTTCGTTGCATCGGGTAAACGGCGAGAGTAACGATTACTCTGATATTACATCTAGTCTTTTGAGATTTTTACTGTTTATTCTAGAGTGTACGGGCCACACTCTAGCCTGAAAACCTTATTTAGAATCATGTTGTTCAATTGCAATTTGAAAATGTGGATTCGAATGAAATGGTGAGATTTTACGAAGTAAAATAATTTTAATTCGTAGAACTTCGTAAGACCACTCAAAGTTGAATTAATTCCGTTGCATCGGGTAAACGGCGGGAGTAACGATGGCGGTCTCATTACATCGAGTCTTCTGAGAAGTTTAAATGTTTAATCTAAAGTGTACGGGCCACACTCTAGCCTGAAAACCCTATTTTGAATCATGTTGTCCAATTGTAATCTGAAACTATGTATTCAAAGGACGCCATGGGATTTTACGGACTCAAATAAATTTTGATTCGTAGAACTTCGTGAGACCACACAAAGTTGAAATAATTTCGTTGCATCGGGTAAACGGCGAGAGTAACGATTACTCTGATATTACATCTAGTCTTTTGAGAATCTTACTGTTTATTCTAGAGTGTACGGGCCACACTCTAGCCTGAAAACCTTATTTAGAATCATGTTGTTCAATTGTAATTTGAAACAATGGATTCAAAGGACGTCGTGAGATTTTACAAAGTAAAATAATTTTTAATTATTAGACCTTCGTAAGACAACACAAAGTTGAATTAAATTTGTTGCATCGGGTAAACGGCGGGAGTAACAATGGCTGTCTTATTACATCGAGTCTTCTGAGAATTTAACAGTTTAATCTAAAGTGCACGGGCCACACTCTAGCCTGAAAACCTTATTTAGAATGATGTTGTACAATTGCAATTTGAAACTGTGGATTCGAACAACGTCGTGAGATTTTAGGATGTAAAATAAATTTTAATTCGTCAAACTTCGTAAAAGCACTCAGAGTTGAATTAATTTCGTTGCATCGGGTAATCGGCGGGAGTAACGATGGCTACCTTATTACATCGAGCCTTCTGAGAAGGTAACTGATTAATATACAATGTACGAGCCACACTCGAGCCCGAAAACC
Organism: Mylabris phalerata; assembly: GCA_020740385.1. Lineage (NCBI taxonomy): Eukaryota > Metazoa > Arthropoda > Insecta > Coleoptera > Meloidae > Mylabris > Mylabris phalerata. The sequence continues at coordinate 52,482 of JAJEOX010000193.1, read as the reverse complement.
GTATTTTGAATCATGTTGTTCAACTATAATTTGGAACCATGGATTCAAAAGACGTCGTGAGATTTTACGAAGTAAAATAAGTTTTAATTCGTAGAAGTGCGTGAGACCAAACAACGTTGAATTTATTTCGTTGCATCGGGTAAACGGCGGGAGTAACGATGGCTCTCATATAACATCGAGTCTTTTGGGATATTTACTGTTTATTCAAGAGTGTAGGGGCATCACTCCAGCCTAAAAACCTTATTTAGATCATGTTTTCAATTGTAATTTGAAACAATGGATTCAAAGGACGTCGTGAGATTTTACGAAGTAAAATAATTTTAATTCGTAGAACTTCGTAAGACCACTCAAAGTTGAATTAATTTCGTTGCATCGGGTAAACGGCGGGAGAGTAACGATGGCTGTCTTATTACATCGAGTCTTCTGAGAAGTTAACTGTTTAATCTAAAGTGTACGAGCCACACTCTAGCCTGAAAACCCTATTTTGAATCATGTTGTCCAATTGTAATCTGAAACTATGTATTCAAAGGACGCCATGGGATTTTACGGACTCAAATAAATTTTGATTCGTAGAACTTCGTGAGACCACACAAAGTTGAAATAATTTCGTTGCATCGGGTAAACGGCGAGAGTAACGATTACTCTGATATTACATCTAGTCTTTTGAGATTCTTACTGTTTATTCTAGAGTGTACGGGCCACACTCTAGCCTGAAAACCTTATTTAGAATCATGTTGTTCAATTGTAATTTGAAACAATGGATTCAAAGGACGTCGTGAGATTTTACAAAGTAAAATAATTTTCAATTCTTAGAACTTCGTAAGACAACACAAAGTTGAATAAAATTTGTTGCATCGGGTAAACGGCGGGAGTAACAATGGCTGTCTTATTACATCGAGTCTTCTGAGAATTTAAAAGTTTAATCTAAAGTGTACGGGCCACACTCTAGCCTGAAAACCCTATTTTGAATCATGTTGTTCAATTGTAATTTGAAACTATGTATTCAAAAGACGTCGTGAGATTTTACGAAGTAAAATAAATTTTGATTCGTAGAACTTCGTGAGACCACACAAAGTTGAAATAATTTCGTTGCATCGGGTAAACGGCGGGAGTAACGATGGCTCTCATATAACATCGAGTCTTTTGTGATATTTACTGTTTATTCAAGAGTGTAGGGGCATCACTCCAGCCTAAAAACCTTATTTGGATCATGTTTTCAATTGTAATTTGAAACAATGGATTCAAAGGACGTCGTGAGATTTTACGAAGTAAAATAATTTTAATTCGTAGAACTTCGTAAGACAACTCAAAGTTGAATTAATTTCGTTGCATCGGGTAAACGGCGGGAGTAACGATGGCTGTCTTATTACATCGAGTCTTCTGAGAAGTTAACTGTTTAATCTAAAGTGTACGAGCCACACTCTAGCCTGAAAACCCTATTTTGAATCATGTTGTCCAATTGTAATCTGAAACTATGTATTCAAAGGACGCCATGGGATTTTACGGACTCAAATAAATTTTGATTCGTAGAACTTCGTGAGACCACACAAAGTTGAAATAATTTCGTTGCATCGGGTAAACGGCGAGAGTAACGATTACTCTGATTTTACATCTAGTAGTAGTATAGTAATGCCGGTTCTGGCTCACTTGTTCAGATTTCCGCCACCAGAGGTCTCTGTCGCTGTTGTCGCTAGTGGGCGTGGCGGGAGATTTGAAAGTGGGTGTGTCGGTGGGTGGGGTTGAGTTGTGGGGGAATGGGCGCCTACAAAATGGCGGTTGTAAGGTGGGGAAAAGGGGGGGCCTACAAAATGGCGGTTGTAAGGTGGAGAAAAGGGGGGGACCTACAAAATGGCGGTTGTAAGGTGGGGAAAAGGGGGGCCTACAAAATGGTGGTTGTAAGGTGGGGTAAAGGGGGGCCTACAAAATGGCGGTTAACGGGACTCTGCAGCTAAAGGGGGGCTCTGTGTAGAGTGGGGTTTGTTTGGAGGAAGGGGGTAAGTACCCCCGAATGTGAATGACCTTATTGCGTACACTTGTTGGTGCAGGTTAGCGTCAAGGTCAAACACCTGCAAAAGTTATTGACCTATAAACCTGTTATTGATGCAGGTTAGTTTTTTAAATCGTGGAACTAAAATAGGGGGTTGGAGGCAAAGGAACGTATTACAATGTGAATGACCTATATTGCGTACACTTGTTAGTGCAGGTTTTCCAAAATCAAACACCTGCAAAAGTTATTAACCTATAAACCTGTTATTGATGCAAGTTAGTTTTTCTCGGTCAAACAACTACAAAAGTTAAATGCCTATATAAGCGCACGTGTACATTAATTGTTCTATATTGTTTGTTAAACTATTGAAGTCTTTTAGCAACATGAATTTTCGTAAGTATTCAATTTAATTCAGAAATTTATAATTTATTTTCCAAATTTTTAAAAGAAGTTCAACAAAATATGATTAAGAAAATACAAGATCCTTTTCAACAACAACAGCAACAACAACAAGAACAACAACAACAACAACAACAACAAAAACCTCAAAAACGTTTGAGGGATACAATCATAAATACTAATAATAATGATGAAAATGACAATGATGAAGATGATAACGATAAAATTTATTTTTACACAAATAAAAAATGGAGATGTCTAGATGATGGAAGTTATCCTGAATTTGTATAACTATTTATAAATAAAATACAAATAAAAAAACAAGATTATCAATTTATTCATTTAAAAATCCTATAAAACTTGCTAATAAGATGTTTTTAAATAAAGTATTTTTTATAAAGGAAAACATGATTGTTAATTTACTTTGTTTTTTAAAAATATATGCGTATATAAAGGGTAAGAATCTAAACTAAGCAAAGTTTGTTTGTAAACAACACAATGACTGACTTACGGTTAGAAGCTTTGAGTAAGTTGTAATATTTTCAATTTTAAAAAATATTATATAACAACAAATTTTTAGAACAAATTATTGATTATCATTTTCAAGAAATTTGTAAAATAAGAGCAAGTACGTAAACTTTAAAATTTTTTAATTTTAAAAATCTAGTTATTTGTTTTAGTGGGCGAGAGGGAAGATCAACTGTTTTACGATTGTTTGTGTAAGTTAATTTAATTTTGAAAAGTAAACCAAATAAAAATTACGTATTTTTAGCAAATTTTGTAAATCAATTAAGTCAAGAACACCAGGAACAACAACAACAACAACAACTGGAACAACAACAACAACAACAGGAACAACAAAACCAACAACAACAACAAGATATTAGATCTTATTTGGAAAATTTTTTGAAAGATGAATTAGAACAATGTTCTAATTTATGGGGTAAGTTTTATTTTTTTAAGTTTCAATTTTTAATTGTTTTGGTTTAGGTTATTTGGACGAAGAACAACAACAACAATAAATTGAAGATAAAAAATAATTTTTATTAATCTTTTGCATATTATTTAAATCAATAATTTTTCAAATTATTATTACTTGTACTACAATGTCTACAATGATTACAGTAATTATTATATTACTATTATATAAAAATTAAAAAGCAATTAATAGTTTAAAACAGTAATTGAAAATAAAATTTGTATAATATGTGAAATTAATACATTTTTTGTTTTTTTAATTATTACATGTATTACAATGATTACAATAATTATTAGATTAATATTATACTGAAATTGAAATGGTTGAATGGTTTAAAACAGTAATTAAAAATAAAATTTGTAAAATATTTAAAATTGATATTAATTAAAATTTTAAATTATTACATTTTGTAAAACTAAAAATTGATGCAAATAGCTACTTTAAATTTATTTTGTTAAATTCTATTTAAAGTTTTGAAATTGAAAAGTAATTGTTTGGAACAGTTGTAAATTGCCCTTAATAAAAATTTTAAAACATTAAATTTTTTTTTAAAACAAAATTTGTTGCAATCATAATTTATAATATAAATTGCCAAAAATGTTGCAAATGTATGGTAATAGTTGCCAAATTTTGACTCACATTCAAACAGTTCTGAAAAGCACATTTCTTAAAAAAGTGCTGTTTTTAAATTGTTTAAAAATAAATTAAAAGTTATGTACTCAGTCAAACAATGATTAATATATTTAAAAAGAAAATCTTTAAATTTAACCTAATTAAATTAAATTAAATTAAACTTTTTAAAATGATTTAAAAATACTTGGCAAAAAATGCCGCAAGCATAAAAAATAATAAATTAATACACATAAAAAATTCTTTTTAACACACAAACTTTTTTAAAACGGTTAAACGACCAATTGATAAAAATGTTCCAAAATTAATTAATTAAAATTAATAAAAATTAATAAAAGTTAAATTATAATAATAATGATGATGATAACAATACTTTAAAAAGATTATTTTTCAGTTCTATAAAACTGATTAGGATAAAATGAATTATCTAAAAATAGTTTTATTAAAACTTTGTAAAAATAATAAAAAAAAATACTTACATGAATTTTTGTTTTCTGAAGGTTGAGGTTGTATTGGAGGATGTTGTATTTTTGTCCTACCATCTTCTATTAAATCGTTCCACAATTTATGATTTTCTAAAAAATTAATAAATGTACTTGTATTTTTAAAAATATAATTTTTTAATTACCTAATATACGCGCAGTTTCACTTTTTTCGCTTTTCTTATTATCATCAATATTTTCATCATCATCATCATCATCATCATCATCATTATCATAGTCATCATCATCATCATCATCATTTTCTTCAAATTTTTCATTGATTCTTTTTTGTATATTTTTTACTAAAAATAAAAAATAAAAAACAAAACAATAAATTTTAATTAAAAACTTACCTCTTTTATGCCTTAAAATTCTTAAACTTTCGGTTTTTTGTTTTAAAGCCCGCTCAATTTTTCTTTTTTCTGTTTCTAAATCTTCGATGCTGTGCTCCAAAGTACGGAGAATTTCAGTGCGTTCCTTAAGTTTTTCTTCTAAAATTTTAATTGTTTTCACTAAACCATCGATAATTTCACCGGATTTGGTTGAATTTTCATTTAATTCGTTTAACGATTCAGCATAAAAGAGTTCATTTTTTTTTAATTTGGACCGCAACCCTTTTATCACCATATTTTTTAACCACACCGTTTTATTTGTTGCCGATTGTAAATTTTCTTTTTCTTTTACCAATAATTTCATTTGAATTTGAAGTGGCTCAGTTTTATTGATTTGGGCAGCGTAAAGAGTTTTATAGTTAGCCAAATTTGACTCACATTCAAACAGTTTTGAAGAACATATTTCAATTGAAAAATTATTTAAATATGCCGTTTTAATAATTGAAAAAAACAAAACAACAAGTACAGCAAACATGTTGCAAATAATTTAAAGAAATTTAAAGAAATTTAAAGAAATAACTGATCACAAATGAATTAAACAAATTAATCAAAATAATAATTAAAAATAATAATTAAACAAATTAAAAATTATTCAATCAAAGTTTTTAAAGAAAATGTTAAACACAAATTATTTTAAAATAAATTTAAAGTTTTAAAATAATATTAATGCAATTTACAATTGTTCAACGCCAGCACAGACACATTTGCATTTATAATTTTTCCACCACTACATTTTCCACTACCACAAACGTTATGGTTAATTTTAAGCTGTATTACATTTATTAATAAAAATTATTAACAAAATTAAATATCTTATATTTTGATTGATTTATAAATTTGTATAGAAACTGGTGTGCAACATAAAAATATGAAAATCTACACACCTGTTCAATTAAGGGTATAAATATTGTTACCATTAGAATATTAATGAATTTTAATTAAAAGTAGATATTTGTTCAAAAAAAGGTTTAAAAACATTGATTTAATTCAATAAATGCGCAGGTGTTCAAAGCAGAAAATATAAAAAGTTACAAACACGTGTTTAATTTAAGGGTATAAATATTGTCGCCATTAGAAAATAGTCAGTTTCAACTGAAAAATGGATACAGTAACATTATTAAACAGCTGTACAAGTTCATTTAAAAAATTAATTGATTTGGAAGTGAACAAAAAGTATTATATTGAAAATTTTCGTGTAATAAACACCAGATTTGGTGATTCAATATTAGCATCACTTAAATGTTGTGATAAACCAATCATACTTCCAAAACGATATTCGAATCTAATACCTGAAATAGAAAATTTCAACAAAAGTTTTGAAAATGGCAACAAATTTTTGATTGTGCAAGAAAAAATTGGGAACTACATTCCATTAACTTTTGGAGAAGATTAAGAAGACAATAAAATCCATTAAAATCAGCGTTTTGGATTTATGGTCACAAGTTTGAAATTATTTTAAAAAAGAAAAAACCAACATTTTTTGCAATAAAATATTTTAGTTTTGTAAACAGATATAATAAATAAAGCTGTATTAATTCAAAACAAAGGTTTTTTTAAATAAAACAACAAAATTTTAAATTTTTTTTTTTTTTTAAAGTTCATTACATTAAGAATTGTTATCATTATTATTATTATCACTACTACTACTATCGCTAAACATTTCATCATCATCAACCTCATGTTCCATTTTGTAAGCTTCAAATTGCAATGATTGAAATGAACTTGTCATTTCCTTTGTTTTCCATTTTTCTTCTAATTTTATTAATTCTTGGTACGGGTAAAAAGATTTTAAACATTGTGTTAATTCGAGCAGATCAATCACATTTAGCTGTTTCAACATATTTTCAAGCACGTAGTATACAGACATGTTTACCCTTTAATATTCCAAGAAACACTAAGTTCGATTCGCATTTACCCAATTTTTTAAAGCAATAGCATAATTGATTGCACAATAATCAATATGTTTACAATTATACTGATGATGATCATAATTTGTATAACTTTTAACTAGTTCTCTTAAATTTGGAGCTTCCACCAAATCAATTATTATTTTATTTGGTAAAAATTGTTGAAGAAATTGTTTTTTCATGTCACCTTTAACATAAATTTTTTCAACGTCTTTTAATTGCTGATGCAATATATTTTCAAATTTTTCATATGGTTGAACATTTTTATTAAACGGGGTGTACCATTCCAATCCATGTAAATTTTTTGTTATCCAGTTTGCTTGTTTTTGCGCATTTACTGATAAATGGTCTAAATTAAATGGAAAATTGAACAAAACATGAGTTTTACAGCAACATTCATTTAGTTTAATTATTGCCAATTCTTTACATAAAAATTTGTTATTAAATTGAAAACCTTGAATGTCAACAATACATGTAATCATGATTGCAGTTGATGAAAAACTAACTAATTTTTAAAAATTACATTGATCTTATAGCTCCAGTAAGTGAATTATATTTAATTATACGATCATGTATTACTAAACAATATGCATAAGTATTATCAGGAATATCTTTATCAGTCTCAAATTCGATTCGAATATCAACAGTACCAGTATTTAAAAGTTCATTTTGTCTTGAACAATCAATTACAACAATTGGTGCTAATTTGTAAAAATCATGTGGTGAAAATAGGGGTTCGTTTGGTTGATCATAATACGATTCTTGAAAATGGGAATACATCTCATATAAAGTAGCAAAATAATGTTTGGTGAAGTTTAAATTTAAATTATCATAAGGATATTGTTCTGAATTTAAAAATAATTTAACATTATTTAGAGAACAATTATCGTAAACGTTTACATTTTCATTGATATTATTTTTCCTGTTTGTTTGTAATGCAAATATAACATATCTTGGTTTTTCTAATTGAGACGCAGTTTTAATATTCCAAGAATTTTTTGTTGTTTTGGGAATTGCTGGTAATTCTTGCAATTCCCATGACCTATATGCTACATCTAATTCTGTTCCACGTTCAACAAATTTTAGTAAATTGAGACGTTCTATATCAGCAACAGAAATATGAGGAACTTTCCAAATTAGTTTTGTTATTGTTATTTTCATAAATTCATTTGGAGCGGTGTTTATATATGCATTTAAATCAGTATTTCCTCGAATTAATACCAATTCTTGTTTAACATTTAAAATAATTTTTTTGAAATCTTCACAAAATCCCATTAACATACTTAATGGCACACATACATTAAAATTTCCATCTACATTTAATAAAGGGTATGTGAGTTCTTCGTTAAATCTCCAACCGGCATTGATTAATTTTTTGCTTTTATTCAAATTGAAAGAAGCATAACCCTTTAAAGTTGTTGCTACACCAGGATTACGAACTCGATCAATGACTTTACCACCAATTTCATAACGAAATTCTTCAAATAAATGGCAAATAAAATTATTTGTTAATCTTGCTGTATTGGAAGGTTTATTGTCGCTTTGTTTTAAAAATGTGCCTTCAATGTATATGAAACTCGATGATGGTAATGTATAGACATCCGTTTGTTGAATCGGTATTCGAATTTCATCGTTATGTCCAAATGAAGTTGCTGCATAGGGTAAATGCGAATGTTTTTCGATGCTGACTAACGAATTGTCAAATCGTACTTTTTCGGTAACATTTAAAATGTTCATGTTTTTTTTGGTTTTAATCCTATTGATTTGAGAAAGGCAATATTCGCAGCTGTTAATTGTTTAACAGTTTGAGTGCGACTGATTGTAGGATTAAAAGTATAATCTTTTATATTATATTTAATAACCATAATGCTTTAAATGCAGTCTTATCGTGATCGTTTCTCCTCTAAAATTGATTAAATCATTGTCTTGATCAACTATTTTAAGGGTAATATTATCAATGACATGCGTATTAATTGGTAAATAAATTACATTTTGTGGACGCTCAATAATTTTAAAACCTGGTGGTGAATCAGGGAAAAACTCATGTAATGTGTGTCCTAATTGATTATTAGAATATGAACCAGTTGTTATGTTACAATCAACTTTAATTGCATTCACTTTTAAAATATTTACCGGTTTTTTGGAAATATGTAAAACATTTGCTGTTAACACTTCATTTTCAAATCCCAATAAATTAGCAATAGTATTAGGTTTTTTAAAATCTATATCATAATTTGACTTGATATGACATTGTAAATTGTTTGTATTTGCATACAGTTCTAATGTACAATTAAATCCGCTAACTGTTTTATTTAATAGATCAATTTGATTTTTCAATAAATCCGCAATATTATCTATTTCATATGCACCTGTTGGTATTGTAATTTCTTGACTGCCAATATAAATTTACAATTTTTTTCATCAATATTTGGTATGGCATTGAATGTTTCAAAGTTTATCAACCCCATTATATATTCATGATCAAAGTCATCACGTAAATCTATAGGTGGATAATAATTTGCTGATAATATAGAAGAATTTCCTGTTAATATAAACGTCCTCATCGTATTACCAACAATTTTGAAATAAAACTGTTACATAATTACATTGTGTTATAAAGGAAGTTCAAACATAAATGACCGCAATTTTCTTGATTAAAATTTTGAAATCGATCAAAATTGTAAAAAATTGTCACTTTACCATTACTTTGAAAATATTTGACAATTTTTAATGGAGGTTTTAAATTTCCAAAACTATCAAAATATTTAACAATATTTTTGTTTTTATAATAAGCTGTCCAGTGTGTTCCTTCACCTTTATCACTATCTAAATTAATTATACCCCGTTCGATAATATTGATCTTTTTAGGTAAATTGTCACGCATAAACACACCGCGAAATTTTTTTAAATTTGTTGAAAATTTTTCAAGATCAATATTTGTTAATGGTCGACGAGGTAATTTTATTGTAAGTTTTTTTTATACGGACGCAAATACAAACCAAGCCCTTTTTTATACGGTTTTAAGTACAAACCCTTTCCCATAGCAATTGCTTCCATTTGCCGATTATGTCTTTCGCTTTCTTTTAATTGTTGCTGGGCATTTTTTGCTTTATTTACGGCACTGGCAATTTGAGATGCCCCTCCGGCTATTGCACCCAAAGCACTTAAACCGGCAAATATAGGTATTAAAGGTAAAAACCCGCCAGATTTTGGAATTGGAATTATTCTCGATTTTGGTTTACTTTTTCCAATTCCTTTGAGTGCAATTAGCGCAACATTGGTTGAAGAATCAAAATCTTTTGGTTTATTTTGTTTAATTGCAAGTCTAGCTTTACGAAAAACTGAATTTAAAGCAAGTGTTTTACGTTTTTTTTTCAAACCCAATCCCAATTTTTGTTTAGTTTTCATTATACCTGCAACACCTATAGCAGCAATTTTTTCACCAATACTTGAATCGTATGCTTTGATACGTTCAATTGCTTTATCAATTAAAATTTTATCTGCTAAATTGCGATCTTTATTAATATATGCTATATCGTGTTCTTTGCACGCTTCATCTAACGGATTAATTCCCTTGTCTCCACGTTGTAATCTTTTATTTAATTTTGTTCCGGGTCCACAAAATTTATATCCTGGAATATGCAGTTCAATTGGCAAATTATCAATAATTTTATTTAGTAAACCACGTCCTTTTCGTTTAACTGTTGATTGATTACTAAACTTAACTGACATAATCAATGTGTTTATATAAATAAAATTTGTGAAAAATGTTTTGGTATATATATATATATATATATATATAGAAAACAGGGTTAGTTGTTGTTAGTTAGGTGACAAAATGCGTCTGATTCAGCAGCCCTCATGTTTACCAATAAATAATTTAGATATTTTAACAAACCAACAACAAGTGTCACATCGCCATGGTATTTTATTACCATCAACAATTCGATGTATAATTAGTGGTCCTTCAAATTGCGGTAAAACGAATGTCATGATAAGTTTACTAGAAAGTAAAAATGGTCTTAGATTTGAAAATGTTTACGTATATAGCAAATCGTTATATCAACCAAAATATGAATATTTAAGAAATTTATTAAAACCAATTAAAGGAATTAATTATTATGAATTTAATGATAATCAAGAAATTATGCATCCATCTAAAGCAAATATTAATTCTATATTTATATTTGATGATGTTGCATGTGATAAACAAACAGTAATTCGCGATTATTTTAGTATGGGAAGACACAAATTAATTGATTGTTTCTATCTTTGTCAAACTTATGCTCATATTCCAAAACATCTTATTCGAGATAATGCAAATATGGTTATTATTTTCAAACAGGATGATATGAATTTAAAACATATATACAACGATCATGTTAACACGGATATGTTGTATAATAAATTCTATGAAATGTGTTCATTATGCTGGCGTGACAAATATGGATTTCTTGTTTTATGTAAAGACAATGAATTAAATAAGGGTCGTTACAGAAAAGGATTTGATCAATTTTTCCAAATATAAATGATAAATAGACTTTATTGTTAGCATTTTATTACAGTTGATCGTAGCAAACGGTTATAATGAGTAAAAATATTACAAAACAGTTAATTGCAACAAGACGCAATGTTAAACAAAAATTAGATGCTCTAAAATCTAGCCAATTAGAATCGGAACAAAATTTGGAAAAATAATATAAACCGTTGGCAAATATTTTATCTCAAGCTCTAAATAAACAAGAACAAAATTTCGAATTCAAAACATCCCCCAAACGAAGTCGATTAACATTAAGTTCTCGACCATCTCTTGATTCATTGAAAACAGTAATGACAGGTCCAATTTTTAAACCATCAGTTGAATCAACGTATATCTATAATCCGGAAAATACAGAAGAAAATGTTTATAATGAATTTGATATGTCCGGAAATGAGACAGTATTAGAACAAATTCCGGAATCATCATTTATAGAATATTTACAACAATACGATGAATTACCGAGAATGTATGTTGAAAATTACATTAGAGATACAAAGAAGGAATATGATCATACTTATTTGAGACACGATGTAAACACCGATAGATTTTTTTTTGGTGATTCAGAAATACAATTTAATGGACCTGATTTTAAAATAAAAGGCGAATTATTTAAAGGAACTCCAGGTCTTTATGAATTAATTTTTAAAAACAAACCACTCCAAAATGAATATAATTATGATGATCTCAACAAATTTGGTCATATAGTGAAATTAACAAATGCAAATAGACCAAAATTTAACGCAAATAAAGCACCTGTTGGTAATAAAGGATTTAAATTCATGCAGGTGATAAAACCTGCATTAGAAATAATATCGGAAAATGAAAATGCTCAACAACAACAACGATACAAAGAACTGCGTCTTGGGGGTAGTTTAAATAATGTATATTCAACAAACCCAATTCAATATGTGTATTTTGATGATCCTAATGAATTAGTTGATCGTTTGAAATTGCTTATTGCATCATCTGCAAGTGGCAATAATGCCCATGTAAATGAAATTAACAGTATTATAGAAGAACTACGGGAAAGAGATTTAATTGAGTAACTAGTATTGTTTTACATCATTTCAACAATGAGTGTTGACAAGTTTGGTCGACATCGATTAAAAACAAATAATTTTACCAATCAATCATCATCATCATCATCATCATCATCATCATCATCATCATCATCAAATTTTATTACCAAACATGAAATACAACAATTAATGTTAAATTTTGTGACAAAAAATGATCTTCAACAAAGTATTGTAAATCAACGGGATTTAATAACAAAAACTGAAACACAATTATTAATTGCAAATTTAGCCACTAAAAATGATCTTAAAACATTAATTACAAATTCAGTTAGTAAATCTGAAGTTCAACAAATGATTGCTAATTTTGTTACTGAAAACGACTTTCAAAATTCACTTGTAAATTTGATTTCTAAAGCAGAAGTTCAACAATTATTTGATAATGTTAAACAAGTTGTTAGCAACTTAATAACAAAAACGGAATTAAATCAAATAGTTTCTTCTTTATTAGGATATAATCATATATTAATATTAGGTGAATGGAAAAGTTTTCAGTATATTTTGTTTAATCAGAGTGATCATTATCGTGTACCTGTTTTATCCGGGACAGTATCTTACATTAATTCTACTCCAGGTATTGAAGTATCTATAAATAGACAACCAGCAATTCCAATATTAGATTTGTTTCAAAAAGTATTGAACGCTAATGATGAATTAAGATTTACAGTTCCCCCTCAAACACTTGCAAAAGCTCCAAATCGAATGTTTGTGGAATTTTTATTAAAATATAACATTAAAAAATGATTGATTTAAAAAGAGTTGTAGTTAATGAACTTCATAAACCGGCAAGAAAAAATTTTAAACGCCGTCATGTTATTGTTAAGGGATTAAATGACTTGTACCAAGCTGATTTGGTAGAAATGTTACCATATTCAAAACAAAATTCCAATTTCAAATATATTTTGGTTGTAATTGATACGTTTAGTAAATTTATATGGGCACTTCCTGTAAAAAACAAGTCAGCAAAAGAAATAGTTGTTGCTATAAAAAAAATTCTCAAGAAACCTAATATTCCAAAGAATCTTCAAACAGATCTGGGAAAAGAATTTTATTATTCCGAATTTGCAAAATTGATGAAAAATTTGGGAATTAATCATTATTCAACATTTAGCAATACAAAAGCATCAATTGTAGAAAGAGCTAATCGAACGTTAAAAACATTGATGTGGAAAGAATTTTCTTATCAAGGTTCATATAAATGGTTGAAATTGTTGCCGCAAATTGTTGAAAAATATAATTCCACTAAACATAGTACTACTGGTTACAAACCTATTGATGTTAATAAATCAAATGAAAAACACATATTAGACAATTCATACAGCCATCTTAAAACTGTAAATTTACAAACAAAATTTAACGTTGGAGATAAAGTGAGAATAAGTAAATATCGTAGTTTATTTGGTAAAGGCTATACTCCCAATTGGTCAAATGAAATTTTTACAATTAAAAAAGTACAATTTACAAATCCTGTTACGTATATATTACAAGATCAAGGTGGAGAACAAATTCAAGGTGGATTTTATGAACCTGAATTGCAACATTGTAAACATCCCGATGTTTATCTTGTAGAAAAAGTATTACGTAAAAAAGGAAATTAATTATTAATAAAATGGCTAGGTTTTGACAACCGTTACAATAGTTGGATCAATAAAACCCAAGTTGTTTAATTGAGTTCAACTGCAAACAAACTTAAAACTTGCCAAATTTGTATACAAATCGTATAAGTTGCCCATAAACAGTAAAGCAATCATTCATAAGTGTTCAAAGAAAATTGGATTTAAGTAAGTTGTTGTTGTTGTAATCATTTTTAAACAAAACAAAATGTAAAGAATAATTTTTATTTAAGTAGAAATTTTTTTTTTTTAAACACAAAAATAATGTATATTGTTATTATTAATTTAATTACAAAATAAATAATTATATCTTTTATTACAATTTTTTGTTTATATTCCAGTTTAAATAATAGAATTAAATTCTAACAATTCAAAAATTTGTTTATAATCATCGGGATTATTCGATGGCCAAATTCCAGAATCAGGTCCTTCTTTCCATCCTACTGGCTTGTTTTTTCGCGCACGTTGCAAATTCTCCAACAACCATTGGAATATTTTTTTGTGAGAAAAACGATCCATAGGTTGAAATTTATTTTTCAATTTCAAAATGGAGCAAACCTTTTTAAGTATTGTATAAAACGTTGGATTTGCATTATATATAGAATCGTTTTGTAGTTGACCAACAAAACACGATGCTGTTTTGTAGTTTTTATAAATATTGCTGCATGTAGGCGAATTGAAATTTGATGATGATAAATCACATAACAATTTTAAAGTTATGTAAATTTGATACTCCTTTTCTTTAAAAGGAAAAATTAATTTCTTTTCTTGGTATATTAATTATATCATCAATATTTACTACATTTCTTGAAAACGGTATAACACCATCATTATAATCAGCATACAAATTTTCGATAAATTTCACTAATGATGAAACAAATTTATCTTCCGATAATTTTGAAACCAACATAATTTGTAGGATTTCTTCATTATCAAGCTGATGCAAATTCTGATATGTTAATATGCAATCAGGTATAAAAATTTTCGTTAAAATGCAACGAATTCCATCAATGTTTTTGTTGTTGATGAATTTTTTTAGATGTTCGATGCATACGTCAACATAATTCTTTTGAACTTCATATATAAAGTTGAGCGGCATCTGGAATTTAAACCATACTAATAAATCCCCATGGTTTAGTATCTATTGAATTTGAATCAATAATTCTTTTATCATCATATGGGCTAAGTGCAATTTTATTTTGTTTTACTGTGAAAACATCATGTTTTACAGATTTAATCAAATATTGTGTTTTTGTTAAAATTTCGTTATTAAAAAGAGCATTTTTATAATCATCAAACTCTAATTTTCTTATTGCACTTAACTTTGTTCCTTTAGATTTTTTAACATCTTTCTTATTTTTTACTCTAATTGTATACATTTTTGATCTTAATCCTACAAACTCTAACATAATTTCTCCACAATTTTCATCTTTCATTACACCTAATACTTTTTTGTTTACCAAAGGAATTCCCCATATGTTGTTTGGAGGGTAATCACTAGTGTCAAAATATTTTTTACAATCTAACTTAATTATTTTATAAACATCATCAACAAAAAATTGATAAATTAAACTATCGGTATCAGTATATAATAATTTTGCATTGCTGATACCAAATTTTTGTAAAATATAATTATAATGAAATTTATAAAGAAATATTTTTGAAATGTCTAATATTGTAAAACCTACATAAATAGGTTTATTCATTACAATATCTAATTTATTCATCTCTACAATAACAATGTTTTCATCAAATATAGTACAGCTATGAAAATTTGGTTTAGATATAAGTGCTCTAGCACCCCATTTTCCCTCCCATTGAGTAACTAATCTAATATCTTTATGTTTACGAACATTCTCCATAGTCTTACCAAATACAGCATTGTTCATTAATTTGAAAAAGTTTTTTTCAAAATCATTTTTAGATTTTTGTCTAAGTTCTGTATTTAAGTCGATGTATTTTTTCAACCATGGAGATTGTTTAAATTTAAGTGTTCTATGAATTTTAGACAAAATCATTCCATATTTTAAGTATAACTTTAAATTTCTATAATGTAAGACATAATTCTTTTTTGAATACAAAGTTGTTAACAATTTTTTAGATTTAGATCCTGAAGGCACCATATGATGTGGTGCTAATGGTAAATCAGAATGTAAATTATGTAAGTGTTCTGGATAGTCTAAATCTACTTCAAAAATATAGCCAAATTCGCTACAATCATCTAAAGTTAAAACATCTACTGTATTTTCACACCATTCAAAGTTGCCATAGGGTAAATATTCACACATGGCTGTCCCATAAAGATTATTAACATCAAAATACATTAAAAATGATGTTGCTACATTTGGACTGAAATCATCTAGATATTGATTGTTTGCTTTTGCATAACGATGAGAACATTGGGATACACCTCCGCGAATACCCCTTTCAATAAATAATAATTGATCAATATCAGTTACCAATTCTAATTGTGCACCTGTATACTTTAACATAGCATCAAAAGCAAGTCCAGGTGCGGTATAATAATATGCAGCATCTAGCTCATATATATTTAAACAAGTTTTGCGGAAATTTTCAAATATATCAGCCAAAAGTAAAACATCTGTTTTTAAATACAAGTCTGAATATTCGCCTAAATTTTTAATATTAAAGGTATTCCATACATTTTGAGCATGTTTATAGTCACTATCAGAGATTGTTTCATCATTTACTTTACTATAAAAATGCTCTTTGTTAGGTAATTTAGTTTCATTTAGTTTTTCTATTGTACTTAGGTATTCGTATGGAAAAACACCTTTACGGTTCAATAAATTAAACCTTGTTTTATCGTTATTACAAAAGGATTTAACAATTATTTTTTGGTTTGGTTCTAAATATGAACTAAGTTTATCTAAACTGCATGATAAAAATCGGAATGAATCAATAAATCGAAATTTAATTGATGTATTGTCCACATATTTTGTAAATGAAATATATTTCTCTTTATTTATTGGTAATAGTTTAATAACACCAGCAAAACAAGTGGACAATGATTTTATTAAAAAATGAGCATCGTAACCACTTAGATTATGAAAAACAACTGGTATAATTAAACTGCTTTTATAATTTAAATTACAGCTTTGGTGTGCTGCTCCCCGAAATTTACCGGTTAAATGACAATGATCATGTACTTTGATTAGGTTAGCAAGAAAATTTTCTAGACAAATATGACAAACAGTTGCATTATTGAAATCTAAAACCTGTTTATCGCTTAATGTTTCCATCGGTTTGATGTCTTTTAACTCTTTATCAACAAACTGAGCAATTTCGTGTAGATCATTGTTAAATTTGTTTATACAATTGTTGTCTCGAATTAATTTAAATTTAGAAAATTGTGGATTGTACGAACAATGTAAATAGTAAGCTATACTAAAAGCTGCATGCTTTTGCACCTTTACAGTATTTGCATTTTTTGTATCATCATCATAACTTTTTAAAATACTTTCCAAATCACAGTACATAATGAAAGGAACCGGTTGTTTGAATTTAAAATTTTTAAATTTCATGTTACTATTTTCAGATGTTGGCATTGTAATTTTACATTTATTTATTATACAATGCGCTTTATGTTTTTCAAGTAATGGTAAGGATGAGAAGTGATTTAAACATCTATCGCATAAATATGTTTGATGACAATTAGAGGATATTTGTGATGAAACTAGTCTTGATAAATTCTTAATCCATACAAAATGATGCAAATTTTCATTAACTGGTAACAATAACAAATTAATAGTCTTCAAAAAGATATTTTTAGATAATGCTATTGGTAGAATAGATTTTTGTTCTACACCAAAAACATTAACAGATATATCATTTTGTGTTTCAAATTTTGGAATATCTTTCAATTTAATTGGAAAACTAATTTCATTATATTTTAAAACTTGACTAAAGTGAGGGTAATTTAACAAACGATCAGAATTGTGTTCTACTGGGTACAATGCTGAAACAACAGCCCAAAGAAAACAAAACTTATCATTATTTTTTACATTGACGCAAGCTTTTCGATTTTGAATAAATTTTGGAACCTCAACGTATGTTGAAATACCCCCTCGTATAGGTTCAAACTTATTTATGTTGACTTTTAAAGAGACAATTTCAAGTAACGCCCATCCGCTATCACGTTCTTGAAATTCCTCTAGTTTTTTTAAAATTTTTTCTGAAACATTACTAATATACCACTCTTTTAAATTTGTATTTCTATCAATTATATTATTGCGTGTATTAAAGCTTTTTAAATCTACTTCACCGCTGGATGGTTTGATAAAATTTGCCAAAAAAATTACATTAACTTTAACAATTGATGTAGCCAGAATTTTTTTTATTTTTATAGAGAAACTGCGAAAAGCTTTTTGAAAAAATTCTATTGGATCTTTAATACTCAAATTAATTATTACACCACTCAGTAATCTACTATTAAAAGCAGTTTCAACATTTTGCCAAATCAATTGTTGTTTGTTCAAATTTTTGTTAAATTCTAATCCATGACCTGTTTTTTTCAATTTAAATTTTAATTGTTTCAATTTTTCTCGATAAAACTTTAATAGTGCCAAATTACCTTCCAGTTTAAATAAATTATCACTACATTCTTTATTTTTAATAACTTTAACGAATTAAATGGATTTGTTTGTTTAAAAGAGCAATGAATTTTTGCACTTCATCAAACTTTTTTACTAATTTTAAAACTTGTTTAATCTTATTTAAAAAATCAGTACTTACTTGAGCAATTGATGATGCTGATGATGATGCCATGATCACTAATAATAAATTAATTGCATAAACGAAAGTATTTATACCCAAAAAATGTGCAGGTGTTAATTTGCATGTGCAATAACTAATTAAAATTTACTTGTTATCGCTTGTCAATCGCTATGATGCACCTGCATCAATATAGGTCAATAACTTTTGCAGGTGTTTGGCCTTGACGCTAACCTGCACCAACAAGTGTACGCAATAAGGTCATTCACATTCGGGGGTACTTACCCCCTTCCTCCAAACGAACCCCACTCTACACAGAGCCCCCCTTTAGCTGCAGAGCCCCGTTAACCGCCATTTTGTAGGCCCCCCTTTACCCCACCTTACAACCACCATTTTGTAGGCCCCCCTTTTCCCCACCTTACAACCGCCATTTTGTAGGTCCCCCCCTTTTCTCCACCTTACAACCGCCATTTTGTAGGCCCCCCCTTTTCCCCACCTTACAACCGCCATTTTGTAGGCGCCCATCCCCCACAACTCAACCCCACCCACCGACACACCCACTTTCAAATCTCCCGCCACGCCCACTAGCGACAACAGCGACAGAGACCTCTGGTGGCGGAAATCTGAACAAGTGAGCCAGAACCGGCATTACTATACTACTTCTAGTCTTTTGAGATTTTTACTGTTTATTCTAGAGTGTACGGGCCACACTCTAGCCTGAAAACCTTATTTAGAATGATGTTGTACAATTGCAATTTGAAACAGTGGATTCGAACAACGTCGTGAGATTTTAGGATGTAAAATAAATCTTAATTCGTCAAACTTCGTAAAAGCACTCAGAGTTGAATTAATTTCGTTGCATCGGGTAAACGGCGGGAGTAACGATGGCTGTCTTATTACATCGAGCCTTCTGAGAAGGTAACTGATTAATATACAATGTACGGGCCACACTCGAGCCCGAAAACCGTATTTTGAATCATGTTGTTCAACTGTAATTTGGAACCATGGATTCAAAAGACGACGTGAGATTTTACGAAGTAAAATAAGTTTTAATTCGTAGAAGTGCGTGAGACCAAACAACGTTGAATTTATTTCGTTGCATCGGGTAAACGGCGGGAGTAACGATGGCTCTCATATAACATCGAGTCTTTTGGGATATTTACTGTTTAGTCAAGAGTGTAGGGGCATCACTCCAGCCTAAAAACCTTATTTGGATCATGTTTTCAATTGTAATTTGAAACAATGGATTCAAAGGACGTCGTGAGATTTTACGAAGTAAAATAATTTTAATTCGTAGAACTTCGTAAGACCACTCAAAGTTGAATTAATTTCGTTGCATCGGGTAAACGGCGGGAGTAACGATGGCTGTCTTATTACATCGAGTCTTCTGAGAATTTAACAGTTTAATCTAAAGTGCACGGGCCACACTCTAGCCTGAAAACCCTATTTTGAATCATGTTGTCCAATTGTAATCTGAAACTATGTATTCAAAGGACGCCATGGGATTTTACGGACTCAAATAAATTTTGATTCGTAGAACTTCGTGAGACCACACAAAGTTGAAATAATTTCGTTGCATCGGGTAAACGGCGAGAGTAACGATTACTCTGATATTACATCTAGTCTTTTGAGATTTTTACTGTTTATTCTAGAGTGTACGGGCCACACTCTAGCCTGAAAACCTTATTTAGAATGATGTTGTACAATTGCAATTTGAAACTGTGGATTCGAACAACGTCGTGAGATTTTAGGATGTAAAATAAATCTTAATTCGTCAAACTTCGTAAAAGCACTCAGAGTTGAATTAATTTCGTTGCATCGGGTAATCGGCGGGAGTAACGATGGCTACCTTATTACATCGAGCCTTCTGAGAAGGTAACTGATTAATATACAGTGTACGGGCCACACTCGAGCCCGAAAACCGTATTTTGAATCATGTTGTTCAACTGTAATTTGGAACCATGGATTCAAAAGACGTCGTGAGATTTTACGAAGTAAAATAAGTTTTAATTCGTAGAAGTGCGTGAGACCAAACAACGTTGAATTTATTTCGTTGCATCGGGTAAACGGCGGGAGTAACGATGGCTGTCTTATTACATCGAGTCTTCTGAGAATTTAACAGTTTAATCTAAAGTGCACGGGCCACACTCTAGCCTGAAAACCCTATTTTGAATCATGTTGTCCAATTGTAATCTGATTCGTAGAACTTCGTGAGACCACACAAAGTTGAAATAATTTCGTTGCATCGGGTAAACGGCGAGAGTAACGATTACTCTGATATTACATCTAGTCTTTTGAGATTTTTACTGTTTATTCTAGAGTGTACGGGCCACACTCTAGCCTGAAAACCTTATTTAGAATCATGTTGTTCAATTGTAATTTGAAACAATGGATTCAAAGGACGTCGTGAGATTTTACAAAGTAAAATAATTTTCAATTATTAGAACTTCGTAAGACAACACAAAGTTGAATTAAATTTGTTGCATCGGGTAAACGGCGGGAGTAACGATGGCTGTCTTATTACATCGAGTCTTCTGAGAATTTAACTGTTTAATCTAAAGTGTACGGGCCACACTCTAGCCTGAAAACCCTATTTTGAATCATGTTGTCCAATTGTAATCTGAAACTATGTATTCAAAGGACGCCATGGGATTTTACGGACTCAAATAAATTTTGATTCGTAGAACTTCGTGAGACCACACAAAGTTGAAATAATTTCGTTGCATCGGGTAAACGGCGAGAGTAACGATTACTCTGATATTACATCTAGTCTTTTGAGATTTTTACTGTTTATTCTAGAGTGTACGGGCCACACTCTAGCCTGAAAACCTTATTTAGAATCATGTTGTTCAATTGTAATTTGAAACAATGGATTCAAAGGACGTCGTGAGATTTTACAAAGTAAAATAATTTTCAATTATTAGACCTTCGTAAGACAACTCAAAGTTGAATTAAATTCGTTGCATCGGG
The DNA here is from genome assembly GCA_020740385.1 of Mylabris phalerata. Classification (NCBI taxonomy): domain Eukaryota; kingdom Metazoa; phylum Arthropoda; class Insecta; order Coleoptera; family Meloidae; genus Mylabris; species Mylabris phalerata. Next base: position 30,773 of record JAJEOX010000193.1, on the reverse strand, counting down.
TAAACGGCGGGAGTAACGATGGCTGTCTTATTACATCGAGTCTTCTGAGAATTTAACAGTTTAATCTAAAGTGTACGGGCCACACTCTAGCCTGAAAACCCTATTTTGAATCATGTTGTCCAATTGTAATCTGAAACTATGTATTCAAAGGACGCCATGGGATTTTACGGACTCAAATAAATTTTGATTCGTAGAACTTCGTGAGACCACACAAAGTTGAAATAATTTCGTTGCATCGGGTAAACGGCGAGAGTAACGATTACTCTGATATTACATCTAGTCTTTTGAGATTTTTACTGTTTATTCTAGAGTGTACGGGCCACACTCTAGCCTGAAAACCTTATTTAGAATGATGTTGTACAATTGCAATTTGAAACTGTGGATTCGAACAACGTCGTGAGATTTTAGGATGTAAAATAAATCTTAATTCGTCAAACTTCGTAAAAGCACTCAGAGTTGAATTAATTTCGTTGCATCGGGTAATCGGCGGGAGTAACGATGGCTACCTTATTACATCGAGCCTTCTGAGAAGGTAACTGATTAATATACAATGTACGGGCCACACTCGAGCCCGAAAACCGTATTTTGAATCATGTTGTTCAACTGTAATTTGGAACCATGGATTCAAAGGACGTCGTGAGATTTTACGAAGTAAAATAATTTTAATTCGTAGAACTTCGTAAGACCACTCAAAGTTGAATTAATTTCGTTGCATCGGGTAAACGGCGGGAGTAACGATGGCTGTCTTATTACATCGAGTCTTCTGAGAAGTTAACTGTTTAATCTAAAGTGTACGAGCCACACTCTAGCCTGAAAACCCTATTTTGAATCATGTTGTCCAATTGTAATCTGAAACTATGTATTCAAAGGACGCCATGGGATTTTACGGACTCAAATAAATTTTGATTCGTAGAACTTCGTGAGACCACACAAAGTTGAAATAATTTCGTTGCATCGGGTAAACGGCGAGAGTAACGATTACTCTGATATTACATCTAGTCTTTTGAGATTCTTACTGTTTATTCTAGAGTGTACGGGCCACACTCTAGCCTGAAAACCTTATTTAGAATCATGTTGTTCAATTGTAATTTGAAACAATGGATTCAAAGGACGTCGTGAGATTTTACAAAGTAAAATAATTTTCAATTATTAGAACTTCGTAAGACCACTCAAAGTTGAATTAATTTCGTTGCATCGGGTAAACGGCGGGAGTAACGATGGCTGTCTTATTACATCGAGTCTTCTGAGAAGTTAACTGTTTAATCTAAAGTGTACGAGCCACACTCTAGCCTGAAAACCCTATTTTGAATCATGTTGTCCAATTGTAATCTGAAACTATGTATTCAAAGGACGCCATGGGATTTTACGGACTCAAATAAATTTTGATTCGTAGAACTTCGTGAGACCACACAAAGTTGAAATAATTTCGTTGCATCGGGTAAACGGCGAGAGTAACGATTACTCTGATATTACATCTAGTCTTTTGAGATTTTTACTGTTTATTCTAGAGTGTACGGGCCACACTCTAGCCTGAAAACCTTATTTAGAATGATGTTGTACAATTGCAATTTGAAACTGTGGATTCGAACAACGTCGTGAGATTTTAGGATGTAAAATAAATCTTAATTCGTCAAACTTCGTAAAAGCACTCAGAGTTGAATTAATTTCGTTGCATCGGGTAATCGGCGGGAGTAACGATGGCTACCTTATTACATCGAGCCTTCTGAGAAGGTAACTGATTAATATACAATGTACGGGCCACACTCGAGCCCGAAAACCGTATTTTGAATCATGTTGTTCAACTGTAATTTGGAACCATGGATTCAAAAGACGTCGTGAGATTTTACGAAGTAAAATAAGTTTTAATTCGTAGAAGTGCGTGAGACCAAACAACGTTGAATTTATTTCGTTGCATCGGGTAAACGGCGGGAGTAACGATGGCTCTCATATAACATCGAGTCTTTTGGGATATTTACTGTTTAGTCAAGAGTGTAGGGGCATCACTCCAGCCTAAAAACCTTATTTGGATCATGTTTTCAATTGTAATTTGAAACAATGGATTCAAAGGACGTCGTGAGATTTTACGAAGTAAAATAATTTTAATTCGTAGAACTTCGTAAGACCACTCAAAGTTGAATTAATTTCGTTGCATCGGGTAAACGGCGGGAGTAACGATGGCTGTCTTATTACATCGAGTCTTCTGAGAAGTTAACTGTTTAATCTAAAGTGTACGAGCCACACTCTAGCCTGAAAACCCTATTTTGAATCATGTTGTCCAATTGTAATCTGAAACTATGTATTCAAAGGACGCCATGGGATTTTACGGACTCAAATAAATTTTGATTCGTAGAACTTCGTGAGACCACACAAAGTTGAAATAATTTCGTTGCATCGGGTAAACGGCGAGAGTAACGATTACTCTGATATTACATCTAGTCTTTTGAGATTTTTACTGTTTATTCTAGAGTGTACGGGCCACACTCTAGCCTGAAAACCTTATTAGAATCATGTTTTCAATTGTAATTTGAAACAATGGATTCAAAGGACGTCGTGAGATTTTACGAAGTAAAATAATTTTAATTCGTAGAACTTCGTAAGACCACTCAAAGTTGAATTAATTTCGTTGCATCGGGTAAACGGCGGGAGTAACGATGGCTGTCTTATTACATCGAGTCTTCTGAGAAGTTAACTGTTTAATCTAAAGTGTACGGGCCACACTCTAGCCTGAAAACCCTATTTTGAATCATGTTGTCCAATTGTAATCTGAAACTATGTATTCAAAGGACGCCATGAGATTTTACGGACTCAAATAAATTTTGATTCGTAGAACTTCGTGAGACCACACAAAGTTGAAATAATTTCGTTGCATCGGGTAAACGGCGAGAGTAACGATTACTCTGATATTACATCTAGTCTTTTGAGATTTTTACTGTTTATTCTAGAGTGTACGGGCCACACTCTAGCCTGAAAACCTTATTTAGAATCATGTTGTTCAATTGTAATTTGAAACAATGGATTCAAAGGACGTCGTGAGATTTTACAAAGTAAAATAATTTTCAATTATTAGAACTTCGTAAGACAACTCAAAGTTGAATTAAATTCGTTGCATCGGGTAAACGGCGGGAGTAACGATGGCTGTCTTATTACATCGAGTCTTCTGAGAATTTAACTGTTTAATCTAAAGTGTACGGGCCACACTCTAGCCTGAAAACCCTATTTTGAATCATGTTGTCCAATTGTAATCTGAAACTATGTATTCAAAGGACGCCATGGGATTTTACGGACTCAAATAAATTTTGATTCGTAGAACTTCGTGAGACCACACAAAGTTGAAATAATTTCGTTGCATCGGGTAAACGGCGAGAGTAACGATTACTCTGATATTACATCTAGTCTTTTGAGATTTTTACTGTTTATTCTAGAGTGTACGGGCCACACTCTAGCCTGAAAACCTTATTTAGAATGATGTTGTACAATTGCAATTTGAAACTGTGGATTCGAACAACGTCGTGAGATTTTAGGATGTAAAATAAATCTTAATTCGTCAAACTTCGTAAAAGCACTCAGAGTTGAATTAATTTCGTTGCATCGGGTAATCGGCGGGAGTAACGATGGCTCTTTATTACATCGAGCCTTCTGAGAAGGTAACTGATTAATATACAATGTACGGGCCACACTCGAGCCCGAAAACCGTATTTTGAATCATGTTGTTCAACTGTAATTTGGAACAATGGATTCAAAGGACGTCGTGAGATTTTACGAAGTAAAATAATTTTAATTCGTAGAACTTCGTAAGACCACTCAAAGTTGAATTAATTTCGTTGCATCGGGTAAACGGCGGGAGTAACGATGGCTGTCTTATTACATCGAGTCTTCTGAGAAGTTAACTGTTTAATCTAAAGTGTACGAGCCACACTCTAGCCTGAAAACCCTATTTTGAATCATGTTGTCCAATTGTAATCTGAAACTATGTATTCAAAGGACGCCATGGGATTTTACGGACTCAAATAAATTTTGATTCGTAGAACTTCGTGAGACCACACAAAGTTGAAATAATTTCGTTGCATCGGGTAAACGGCGAGAGTAACGATTACTCTGATATTACATCTAGTCTTTTGAGATTTTTACTGTTTATTCTAGAGTGTACGGGCCACACTCTAGCCTGAAAACCTTATTTAGAATGATGTTGTACAATTGCAATTTGAAACTGTGGATTCGAACAACGTCGTGAGATTTTAGGATGTAAAATAAATCTTAATTCGTCAAACTTCGTAAAAGCACTCAGAGTTGAATTAATTTCGTTGCATCGGGTAATCGGCGGGAGTAACGATGGCTACCTTATTACATCGAGCCTTCTGAGAAGGTAACTGATTAATATACAATGTACGGGCCACACTCGAGCCCGAAAACCGTATTTTGAATCATGTTGTTCAACTGTAATTTGGAACCATGGATTCAAAAGACGTCGTGAGATTTTACGAAGTAAAATAAGTTTTAATTCGTAGAAGTGCGTGAGACCAAACAACGTTGAATTTATTTCGTTGCATCGGGTAAACGGCGGGAGTAACGATGGCTCTCATATAACATCGAGTCTTTTGGGATATTTACTGTTTAGTCAAGAGTGTAGGGGCATCACTCCAGCCTAAAAACCTTATTTGGATCATGTTTTCAATTGTAATTTGAAACAATGGATTCAAAGGACGTCGTGAGATTTTACGAAGTAAAATAATTTTAATTCGTAGAACTTCGTAAGACCACTCAAAGTTGAATTAATTTCGTTGCATCGGGTAAACGGCGGGAGTAACGATGGCTGTCTTATTACATCGAGTCTTCTGAGAAGTTAACTGTTTAATCTAAAGTGTACGAGCCACACTCTAGCCTGAAAACCCTATTTTGAATCATGTTGTCCAATTGTAATCTGAAACTATGTATTCAAAGGACGCCATGGGATTTTACGGACTCAAATAAATTTTGATTCGTAGAACTTCGTGAGACCACACAAAGTTGAAATAATTTCGTTGCATCGGGTAAACGGCGAGAGTAACGATTACTCTGATATTACATCTAGTCTTTTGAGATTCTTACTGTTTATTCTAGAGTGTACGGGATACACTCTAGCCTGAAAACCTTATTTAGAATCATGTTGTTCAATTGTAATTTGAAACAATGGATTCAAAGGACGTCGTGAGATTTTACAAAGTAAAATAATTTTCAATTATTAGACCTTCGTAAGACAACACAAAGTTGAATAAAATTTGTTGCATCGGGTAAACGGCGGGAGTAACAATGGCTGTCTTATTACATCGAGTCTTCTGAGAATTTAACAGTTTAATCTAAAGTGCACGGGCCACACTCTAGCCTGAAAACCCTATTTTGAATCATGTTGTCCAATTGTAATCTGAAACTATGTATTCAAAGGACGCCATGGGATTTTACGGACTCAAATAAATTTTGATTCGTAGAACTTCGTGAGACCACACAAAGTTGAAATAATTTCGTTGCATCGGGTAAACGGCGAGAGTAACGATTACTCTGATATTACATCTAGTCTTTTGAGATTTTTACTGTTTATTCTAGAGTGTACGGGCCACACTCTAGCCTGAAAACCTTATTTAGAATGATGTTGTACAATTGCAATTTGAAACTGTGGATTCGAACAACGTCGTGAGATTTTAAGGATGTAAAATAAATCTTAATTCGTCAAACTTCGTAAAAGCACTCAGAGTTGAATTAATTTCGTTGCATCGGGTAATCGGCGGGAGTAACGATGGCTGTCTTATTACATCGAGCCTTCTGAGAAGGTAACTGATTAATATACAATGTACGGGCCACACTCGAGCCCGAAAACCGTATTTTGAATCATGTTGTTCAACTGTAATTTGAAACCATGGATTCAAAAGACGTCGTGAGATTTTACGAAGTAAAATAAGTTTTAATTCGTAGAAGTGCGTGAGACCAAACAACGTTGAATTTATTTCGTTGCATCGGGTAAACGGCGGGAGTAACGATGGCTCTCATATAACATCGAGTCTTTTGGGATATTTACTGTTTAGTCAAGAGTGTAGGGGCATCACTCCAGCCTAAAAACCTTATTTGGATCATGTTTTCAATTGTAATTTGAAACAATGGATTCAAAGGACGTCGTGAGATTTTACGAAGTAAAATAATTTTAATTCGTAGAACTTCGTAAGACCACTCAAAGTTGAATTAATTTCGTTGCATCGGGTAAACGGCGGGAGTAACGATGGCTGTCTTATTACATCGAGTCTTCTGAGAAGTTAACTGTTTAATCTAAAGTGTACGAGCCACACTCTAGCCTGAAAACCCTATTTTGAATCATGTTGTCCAATTGTAATCTGAAACTATGTATTCAAAGGACGCCATGGGATTTTACGGACTCAAATAAATTTTGATTCGTAGAACTTCGTGAGACCACACAAAGTTGAAATAATTTCGTTGCATCGGGTAAACGGCGAGAGTAACGATTACTCTGATATTACATCTAGTCTTTTGAGATTCTTACTGTTTATTCTAGAGTGTACGGGCCACACTCTAGCCTGAAAACCTTATTTAGAATCATGTTGTTCAATTGTAATTTGTAAAATAATTTTCAATTATTAGACCTTCGTAAGACAACACAAAGTTGAATAAAATTTGTTGCATCGGGTAAACGGCGGGAGTAACAATGGCTGTCTTATTACATCGAGTCTTCTGAGAATTTAACAGTTTAATCTAAAGTGCACGGGCCACACTCAAATAAATTTTGATTCGTAGAACTTCGTGAGACCACACAAAGTTGAAATAATTTCGTTGCATCGGGTAAACGGCGAGAGTAACGATTACTCTGATATTACATCTAGTCTTTTGAGATTTTTACTGTTTATTCTAGAGTGTACGGGCCACACTCTAGCCTGAAAACCTTATTTTGAATCATGTTGTACAATTGTAATTTGAAACTATGGATTCAAAGGACGTCGTGAGATTTTACGGATGTAAAATAAATTTTAATTCGTAAAACTTCGTGAGACCACTCAAAGTTGAATTAATTTCGTTGCATCGGGTAAACGGCGGGAGTAACGATGGCTGTCTTATTACATCGAGTCTTTTGAGATTTTAACTGTTTATTCTAGAGTGTACGGGCCACACTCTAGCCTGAAAACCTTATTTAGAATGATGTTGTACAATTGCAATTTGAAACTGTGGATTCGAACAACGTCGTGAGATTTTAGGATGTAAAATAAATCTTAATTCGTCAAACTTCGTAAAAGCACTCAGAGTTGAATTAATTTCGTTGCATCGGGTAATCGGCGGGAGTAACGATGGCTGTCTTATTACATCGAGCCTTCTGAGAAGGTAACTGATTAATATACAATGTACGGGCCACACTCGAGCCCGAAAACCGTATTTTGAATCATGTTGTTCAACTGTAATTTGGAACCATGGATTCAAAAGACGTCGTGAGATTTTACGAAGTAAAATAAGTTTTAATTCGTAGAAGTGCGTGAGACCAAACAAAGTTGAATTTATTTCGTTGCATCGGGTAAACGGCGGGAGTAACGATGGCTCTCATATAACATCGAGTCTTTTGGGATATTTACTGTTTAGTCAAGAGTGTACGGGCATCACTCCAGCCTAAAAACCTTATTTGGATCATGTTTTCAATTGTAATTTGAAACAATGGATTCAAAGGACGTCGTGAGATTTTACGAAGTAAAATAATTTTAATTCGTAGAACTTCGTAAGACCACTCAAAGTTGAATTAATTTCGTTGCATCGGGTAAACGGCGGGAGTAACGATGGCTGTCTTATTACATCGAGTCTTCTGAGAATTTAACTGTTTAATCTAAAGTGTACGAGCCACACTCTAGCCTGAAAACCCTATTTTGAATCATGTTGTCCAATTGTAATCTGAAACTATGTATTCAAAGGACGCCATGGGATTTTACGGACTCAAATAAATTTTGATTCGTAGAACTTCGTGAGACCACACAAAGTTGAAATAATTTCGTTGCATCGGGTAAACGGCGAGAGTAACGATTACTCTGATATTACATCTAGTCTTTTGAGATTTTTACTGTTTATTCTAGAGTGTACGGGCCACACTCTAGCCTGAAAACCTTATTTAGAATGATGTTGTACAATTGCAATTTGAAACTGTGGATTCGAACAACGTCGTGAGATTTTAGGATGTAAAATAAATCTTAATTCGTCAAACTTCGTAAAAGCACTCAGAGTTGAATTAATTTCGTTGCATCGGGTAATCGGCGGGAGTAACGATGGCTACCTTATTACATCGAGCCTTCTGAGAAGGTAACTGATTAATATACAATGTACGGGCCACACTCGAGCCCGAAAACCGTATTTTGAATCATGTTGTTCAACTGTAATTTGGAACCATGGATTCAAAAGACGTCGTGAGATTTTACGAAGTAAAATAAGTTTTAATTCGTAGAAGTGCGTGAGACCAAACAACGTTGAATTTATTTCGTTGCATCGGGTAAACGGCGGGAGTAACGATGGCTCTCATATAACATCGAGTCTTTTGGGATATTTACTGTTTAGTCAAGAGTGTAGGGGCATCACTCCAGCCTAAAAACCTTATTTGGATCATGTTTTCAATTGTAATTTGAAACAATGGATTCAAAGGACGTCGTGAGATTTTACGAAGTAAAATAATTTTAATTCGTAGAACTTCGTAAGACCACTCAAAGTTGAATTAATTTCGTTGCATCGGGTAAACGGCGGGAGTAACGATGGCTGTCTTATTACATCGAGTCTTCTGAGAAGTTAACTGTTTAATCTAAAGTGTACGAGCCACACTCTAGCCTGAAAACCCTATTTTGAATCATGTTGTCCAATTGTAATCTGAAACTATGTATTCAAAGGACGCCATGGGATTTTACGGACTCAAATAAATTTTGATTCGTAGAACTTCGTGAGACCACACAAAGTTGAAATAATTTCGTTGCATCGGGTAAACGGCGAGAGTAACGATTACTCTGATATTACATCTAGTCTTTTGAGATTTTTACTGTTTATTCTAGAGTGTACGGGCCACACTCTAGCCTGAAAACCTTATTTAGAATGATGTTGTACAATTGCAATTTGAAACTGTGGATTCGAACAACGTCGTGAGATTTTAGGATGTAAAATAATTTTCAATTCGTCAAACTTCGTAAAAGCACTCAAAGTTGAATTAATTTCGTTGCATCGGGTAATCGGCGGGAGTAACGATGGCTACCTTATTACATCGAGTCTTCTGAGAAGGTAACTGATTAATCTACAATGTACGGGCCACACTCTAGCCTGAAAACCGTATTTTGAATCATGTTGTTCAACTGTAATTTGGAACCATGGATTCAAAGGACGTCGTGAGATTTTACGAACTCAAATAAATTTTGATTCGTAGAACTTCGTGAGACCACACAAAGTTGAAATAATTTCGTTGCATCGGGTAAACGGCGAGAGTAACGATTACTCTGATATTACATCTAGTCTTTTGAGATTTTTACTGTTTATTCTAGAGTGTACGGGCCACACTCTAGCCTGAAAACCTTATTTAGAATGATGTTGTACAATTGCAATTTGAAACTGTGGATTCGAACAACGTCGTGAGATTTTAGGATGTAAAATAAATCTTAATTCGTCAAACTTCGTAAAAGCACTCAGAGTTGAATTAATTTCGTTGCATCGGGTAATCGGCGGGAGTAACGATGGCTGTCTTATTACATCGAGCCTTCTGAGAAGGTAACTGATTAATATACAATGTACGGGCCACACTCGAGCCCGAAAACCGTATTTTGAATCATGTTGTTCAACTGTAATTTGGAACCATGGATTCAAAAGACGTCGTGAGATTTTACGAAGTAAAATAAGTTTTAATTCGTAGAAGTGCGTGAGACCAAACAACGTTGAATTTATTTCGTTGCATCGGGTAAACGGCGAGAGTAACGATGGCTCTCATATAACATCGAGTCTTTTGGGATATTTACTGTTTAGTCAAGAGTGTAGGGGCATCACTCTAGCCTAAAAACCTTATTTGGATCATGTTTTCAATTGTAATTTGAAACAATGGATTCAAAGGACGTCGTGAGATTTTACGAAGTAAAATAATTTTAATTCGTAGAACTTCGTAAGACCACTCAAAGTTGAATTAATTTCGTTGCATCGGGTAAACGGCGGGAGTAACGATGGCTGTCTTATTACATCGAGTCTTCTGAGAATTTAACTGTTTAATCTAAAGTGTACGAGCCACACTCTAGCCTGAAAACCCTATTTTGAATCATGTTGTCCAATTGTAATCTGAAACTATGTATTCAAAGGACGCCATGGGATTTTACGGACTCAAATAAATTTTGATTCGTAGAACTTCGTGAGACCACACAAAGTTGAAATAATTTCGTTGCATCGGGTAAACGGCGAGAGTAACGATTACTCTGATATTACATCTAGTCTTTTGAGATTTTTACTGTTTATTCTAGAGTGTACGGGCCACACTCTAGCCTGAAAACCTTATTTAGAATGATGTTGTACAATTGCAATTTGAAACTGTGGATTCGAACAACGTCGTGAGATTTTAGGATGTAAAATAAATCTTAATTCGTCAAACTTCGTAAAAGCACTCAGAGTTGAATTAATTTCGTTGCATCGGGTAATCGGCGGGAGTAACGATGGCTACCTTATTACATCGAGCCTTCTGAGAAGGTAACTGATTAATATACAATGTACGGGCCACACTCGAGCCCGAAAACCGTATTTTGAATCATGTTGTTCAACTGTAATTTGGAACCATGGATTCAAAAGACGTCGTGAGATTTTACGAAGTAAAATAAGTTTTAATTCGTAGAAGTGCGTGAGACCAAACAACGTTGAATTTATTTCGTTGCATCGGGTAAACGGCGGGAGTAACGATGGCTCTCATATAACATCGAGTCTTTTGGGATATTTACTGTTTAGTCAAGAGTGTAGGGGCATCACTCCAGCCTAAAAACCTTATTTGGATCATGTTTTCAATTGTAATTTGAAACAATGGATTCAAAGGACGTCGTGAGATTTTACGAAGTAAAATAATTTTAATTCGTAGAACTTCGTAAGACCACTCAAAGTTGAATTAATTTCGTTGCATCGGGTAAACGGCGGGAGTAACGATGGCTGTCTTATTACATCGAGTCTTCTGAGAAGTTAACTGTTTAATCTAAAGTGTACGAGCCACACTCTAGCCTGAAAACCCTATTTTGAATCATGTTGTCCAATTGTAATCTGAAACTATGTATTCAAAGGACGCCATGGGATTTTACGGACTCAAATAAATTTTGATTCGTAGAACTTCGTGAGACCACACAAAGTTGAAATAATTTCGTTGCATCGGGTAAACGGCGAGAGTAACGATTACTCTGATATTACATCTAGTCTTTTGAGATTTTTACTGTTTATTCTAGAGTGTACGGGCCACACTCTAGCCTGAAAACCTTATTTAGAATCATGTTGTACAATTGTAATTTGAAACTGTGGATTCGAACAACGTCGTGAGATTTTAGGATGTAAAATAATTTTCAATTCGTCAAACTTCGTAAAAGCACTCAAAGTTGAATTAATTTCGTTGCATCGGGTAAACGGCGGGAGTAACGATGGCTGTCTTATTACATCGAGTCTTCTGAGAAGGTAACTGTTTAATCTACAATGTACGGGCCACACTCTAGCCTGAAAACCGTATTTTGAATCATGTTGTTCAATTGTAATTTGAAACCATGTATTCAAAGGACGTCATGAGATTTTACGGACTCAAATAAATTTTGATTCGTAGAACTTCGTGAGACCACACAAAGTTGAAATAATTTCGTTGCATCGGGTAAACGGCGAGAGTAACGATTACTCTGATATTACATCTAGTCTTTTGAGATTTTTACTGTTTATTCTAGAGTGTACGGGCCACACTCTAGCCTGAAAACCTTATTTAGAATGATGTTGTACAATTGCAATTTGAAACTGTGGATTCGAACAACGTCGTGAGATTTTAGGATGTAAAATAAATCTTAATTCGTCAAACTTCGTAAAAGCACTCAGAGTTGAATTAATTTCGTTGCATCGGGTAATCGGCGGGAGTAACGATGGCTGTCTTATTACATCGAGCCTTCTGAGAAGGTAACTGATTAATATACAATGTACGGGCCACACTCGAGCCCGAAAACCGTATTTTGAATCATGTTGTTCAACTGTAATTTGGAACCATGGATTCAAAAGACGTCGTGAGATTTTACGAAGTAAAATAAGTTTTAATTCGTAGAAGTGCGTGAGACCAAACAACGTTGAATTTATTTCGTTGCATCGGGTAAACGGCGAGAGTAACGATGGCTCTCATATAACATCGAGTCTTTTGGGATATTTACTGTTTAGTCAAGAGTGTAGGGGCATCACTCTAGCCTAAAAACCTTATTTGGATCATGTTTTCAATTGTAATTTGAAACAATGGATTCAAAGGACGTCGTGAGATTTTACGAAGTAAAATAATTTTAATTCGTAGAACTTCGTAAGACCACTCAAAGTTGAATTAATTTCGTTGCATCGGGTAAACGGCGGGAGTAACGATGGCTGTCTTATTACATCGAGTCTTCTGAGAATTTAACTGTTTAATCTAAAGTGTACGAGCCACACTCTAGCCTGAAAACCCTATTTTGAATCATGTTGTCCAATTGTAATCTGAAACTATGTATTCAAAGGACGCCATGGGATTTTACGGACTCAAATAAATTTTGATTCGTAGAACTTCGTGAGACCACACAAAGTTGAAATAATTTCGTTGCATCGGGTAAACGGCGAGAGTAACGATTACTCTGATATTACATCTAGTCTTTTGAGATTTTTACTGTTTATTCTAGAGTGTACGGGCCACACTCTAGCCTGAAAACCTTATTTAGAATGATGTTGTACAATTGCAATTTGAAACTGTGGATTCGAACAACGTCGTGAGATTTTAGGATGTAAAATAAATCTTAATTCGTCAAACTTCGTAAAAGCACTCAGAGTTGAATTAATTTCGTTGCATCGGGTAATCGGCGGGAGTAACGATGGCTACCTTATTACATCGAGCCTTCTGAGAAGGTAACTGATTAATATACAATGTACGGGCCACACTCGAGCCCGAAAACCGTATTTTGAATCATGTTGTTCAACTGTAATTTGGAACCATGGATTCAAAAGACGTCGTGAGATTTTACGAAGTAAAATAAGTTTTAATTCGTAGAAGTGCGTGAGACCAAACAACGTTGAATTTATTTCGTTGCATCGGGTAAACGGCGGGAGTAACGATGGCTCTCATATAACATCGAGTCTTTTGGGATATTTACTGTTTAGTCAAGAGTGTAGGGGCATCACTCCAGCCTAAAAACCTTATTTGGATCATGTTTTCAATTGTAATTTGAAACAATGGATTCAAAGGACGTCGTGAGATTTTACGAAGTAAAATAATTTTAATTCGTAGAACTTCGTAAGACCACTCAAAGTTGAATTAATTTCGTTGCATCGGGTAAACGGCGGGAGTAACGATGGCTGTCTTATTACATCGAGTCTTCTGAGAAGTTAACTGTTTAATCTAAAGTGTACGAGCCACACTCTAGCCTGAAAACCCTATTTTGAATCATGTTGTCCAATTGTAATCTGAAACTATGTATTCAAAGGACGCCATGGGATTTTACGGACTCAAATAAATTTTGATTCGTAGAACTTCGTGAGACCACACAAAGTTGAAATAATTTCGTTGCATCGGGTAAACGGCGAGAGTAACGATTACTCTGATATTACATCTAGTCTTTTGAGATTTTTACTGTTTATTCTAGAGTGTACGGGCCACACTCTAGCCTGAAAACCTTATTTAGAATGATGTTGTACAATTGCAATTTGAAACTGTGGATTCGAACAACGTCGTGAGATTTTAGGATGTAAAATAAATCTTAATTCGTCAAACTTCGTAAAAGCACTCAGAGTTGAATTAATTTCGTTGCATCGGGTAATCGGCGGGAGTAACGATGGCTACCTTATTACATCGAGCCTTCTGAGAAGGTAACTGATTAATATACAATGTACGGGCCACACTCGAGCCCGAAAACCGTATTTTGAATCATGTTGTTCAACTGTAATTTGGAACCATGGATTCAAAAGACGTCGTGAGATTTTACGAAGTAAAATTAAGTTTTAATTCGTAGAAGTGCGTGAGACCAAACAACGTTGAATTTATTTCGTTGCATCGGGTAAACGGCGGGAGTAACGATGGCTCTCATATAACATCGAGTCTTTTGGGATATTTACTGTTTAGTCAAGAGTGTAGGGGCATCACTCCAGCCTAAAAACCTTATTTGGATCATGTTTTCAATTGCAATTGAAACAATGGATTCAAAGGACGTCGTGAGATTTTACGAAGTAAAATAATTTTAATTCGTAGAACTTCGTAAGACCACTCAAAGTTGAATTAATTTCGTTGCATCGGGTAAACGGCGGGAGTAACGATGGCTGTCTTATTACATCGAGTCTTCTGAGAAGTTAACTGTTTAATCTACAGTGTACGGGCCACACTCTAGCCTGAAAACCGTATTTTGAATCATGTTGTTCAATTGTAATTTGAAACTATGTATTCAAAGGACGTCGTGAGATTTTACGAAGTAAAATAAATTTAATTCGTAGAACTTCGTGAGACCACACAAAGTTGAATTAATTTCGTTGCATCGGGTAAACGGCGAGAGTAACGATTACTCTGATATTACATCTAGTCTTTTGAGATATTTACTGTTTATTCTAGAGTGTACGGGCATCACTCTAGCCTGAAAACCTTATTTAGAATCATGTTTTCAATTGTAATTTGAAACAATGGATTCAAAGGACGTCGTGAGATTTTACGAAGTAAAATAATTTTAATTCGTAGAACTTCGTAAGACCACTCAAAGTTGAATTAATTTCGTTGCATCGGGTAAACGGCGGGAGTAACGATGGCTGTCTTATTACATCGAGTCTTCTGAGAAGTTAACTGTTTAATCTAAAGTGTACGGGCCACACTCTAGCCTGAAAACCCTATTTTGAATCATGTTGTCCAATTGTAATCTGAAACTATGTATTCAAAGGACGCCATGGGATTTTACGGACTCAAATAAATTTTGATTCGTAGAACTTCGTGAGACCACACAAAGTTGAAATAATTTCGTTGCATCGGGTAAACGGCGAGAGTAACGATTACTCTGATATTACATCTAGTCTTTTGAGATTCTTACTGTTTATTCTAGAGTGTACGGGCCACACTCTAGCCTGAAAACCTTATTTAGAATCATGTTGTTCAATTGTAATTTGAAACAATGGATTCAAAGGACGTCGTGAGATTTTACAAAGTAAAATAATTTTCAATTATTAGACCTTCGTAAGACAACACAAAGTTGAATTAAATTTGTTGCATCGGGTAAACGGCGGGAGTAACAATGGCTGTCTTATTACATCGAGTCTTCTGAGAATTTAACAGTTTAATCTAAAGTGTACGGGCCACACTCTAGCCTGAAAACCCTATTTTGAATCATGTTGTCCAATTGTAATCTGAAACTATGTATTCAAAGGACGCCATGGGATTTTACGGACTCAAATAAATTTTGATTCGTAGAACTTCGTGAGACCACACAAAGTTGAAATAATTTCGTTGCATCGGGTAAACGGCGAGAGTAACGATTACTCTGATATTACATCTAGTCTTTTGAGATTTTTACTGTTTATTCTAGAGTGTACGGGCCACACTCTAGCCTGAAAACCTTATTTAGAATGATGTTGTACAATTGCAATTTGAAACTGTGGATTCGAACAACGTCGTGAGATTTTAGGATGTAAAATAAATCTTAATTCGTCAAACTTCGTAAAAGCACTCAGAGTTGAATTAATTTCGTTGCATCGGGTAATCGGCGGGAGTAACGATGGCTACCTTATTACATCGAGCCTTCTGAGAAGGTAACTGATTAATATACAATGTACGGGCCACACTCGAGCCCGAAAACCGTATTTTGAATCATGTTGTTCAACTGTAATTTGGAACCATGGATTCAAAAGACGTCGTGAGATTTTACGAAGTAAAATAAGTTTTAATTCGTAGAAGTGCGTGAGACCAAACAACGTTGAATTTATTTCGTTGCATCGGGTAAACGGCGGGAGTAACGATGGCTCTCATATAACATCGAGTCTTTTGGGATATTTACTGTTTAGTCAAGAGTGTAGGGGCATCACTCCAGCCTAAAAACCTTATTTGGATCATGTTTTCAATTGTAATTTGAAACAATGGATTCAAAGGACGTCGTGAGATTTTACGAAGTAAAATAATTTTAATTCGTAGAACTTCGTAAGACCACTCAAAGTTGAATTAATTTCGTTGCATCGGGTAAACGGCGGGAGGTAACGATGGCTGTCTTATTACATCGAGTCTTCTGAGAAGTTAACTGTTTAATCTAAAGTGTACGAGCCACACTCTAGCCTGAAAACCCTATTTTGAATCATGTTGTCCAATTGTAATCTGAAACTATGTATTCAAAGGACGCCATGGGATTTTACGGACTCAAATAAATTTTGATTCGTAGAACTTCGTGAGACCACACAAAGTTGAAATAATTTCGTTGCATCGGGTAAACGGCGAGAGTAACGATTACTCTGATATTACATCTAGTCTTTTGAGATTTTTACTGTTTATTCTAGAGTGTACGGGCCACACTCTAGCCTGAAAACCTTATTTAGAATGATGTTGTACAATTGCAATTTGAAACTGTGGATTCGAACAACGTCGTGAGATTTTAGGATGTAAAATAAATCTTAATTCGTCAAACTTCGTAAAAGCACTCAGAGTTGAATTAATTTCGTTGCATCGGGTAATCGGCGGGAGTAACGATGGCTACCTTATTACATCGAGCCTTCTGAGAAGGTAACTGATTAATATACAATGTACGGGCCACACTCGAGCCCGAAAACCGTATTTTGAATCATGTTGTTCAACTGTAATTTGGAACCATGGATTCAAAAGACGTCGTGAGATTTTACGAAGTAAAATAAGTTTTAATTCGTAGAAGTGCGTGAGACCAAACAAAGTTGAATTTATTTCGTTGCATCGGGTAAACGGCGGGAGTAACGATGGCTGTCTTATTACATCGAGTCTTCTGAGAATTTAACTGTTTAATCTAAAGTGTACGGGCCACACTCTAGCCTGAAAACCCTATTTTGAATCATGTTGTCCAATTGTAATCTGAAACTATGTATTCAAAGGACGCCATGGGATTTTACGGACTCAAATAAATTTTGATTCGTAGAACTTCGTGAGACCACACAAAGTTGAAATAATTTCGTTGCATCGGGTAAACGGCGAGAGTAACGATTACTCTGATATTACATCTAGTCTTTTGAGATTTTTACTGTTTATTCTAGAGTGTACGGGCCACACTCTAGCCTGAAAACCTTATTTAGAATGATGTTGTACAATTGCAATTTGAAACTGTGGATTCGAACAACGTCGTGAGATTTTAGGATGTAAAATAAATCTTAATTCGTCAAACTTCGTAAAAGCACTCAGAGTTGAATTAATTTCGTTGCATCGGGTAATCGGCGGGAGTAACGATGGCTACCTTATTACATCGAGCCTTCTGAGAAGGTAACTGATTAATATACAATGTACGGGCCACACTCGAGCCCGAAAACCGTATTTTGAATCATGTTGTTCAACTGTAATTTGGAACCATGGATTCAAAAGACGTCGTGAGATTTTACGAAGTAAAATAAGTTTTAATTCGTAGAAGTGCGTGAGACCAAACAACGTTGAATTTATTTCGTTGCATCGGGTAAACGGCGAGAGTAACAATTACTCAGATTTAGTAATTTGTATCGATTATACAAGGTATATTATTAAAATTAAAAGTTGATAAATTAAAATATACTCGATCCTTGTATTTATTGGAATTACTTCCTTTAATTTACACTACCGGTTTCGGCTGTACAGCCATCATCAGGTGTATACTACAAAAGTATTCATTATAAAAATTAGTATTACATAAATTTGTATCAATTATTAACTCACGTCAATATTTAACAACATTCAAGTAACACACATATACATACAACGATTTTGATAATATCATCAATCAAAATTATAACAATATTTTTCAATTTATCGATTATAAAATTCGGGAAACAAAAGCACAAATCAATTGAAAGCGAAAATTACACGTGTATTTAACTTCTTTGAAGAATAAAATCTTTATAAAATGGCGAATCTGTTTTCTAGAAAAGTTTAGATTAAACTTGTATTTCGATCTTATCATCCGTGTACATGCGTTAATTCAACCGATTCATATTCAGGCGGGAAGTTTTAAGAATTTGAAAATAGGATCGAAACTCAACTCCATCTGATCATTAAGCAGTGTGTTATTATTATTAATTTTGTTATGTTTGTAGATCTCATAAAATTCTAATAAGTCGAGTTTCAAACCTTTTTCACCAAAATGCAAAACAGTTATATTATCATTATTAACACTCGCATGTTCACTCTCAATCAAATGTTGTTTAAAACTGGATGATGTTCTCGTTCTATGTTCAGATACGCGTTTTATAATACTTCTTCCAGTTTGTCCGATATATAGTTTTTCACAATCATCACACTTCAGTTTATAGACTCCGCTACCTTTAAATTTATTATTTTTATTATTTTTATCACCATTAATTTTCGAAATAATGTCCACTATCTTGTTTTTTGTTTTGAATGCTGGTTTTATTCCATATTTTTTAAGTAACGATCTAATATGTTTTGTATATCGATTATAAGTGAATTTTAGGTATCGTAGATTATCTTGTTGATCTGTAACATATAAGGGATCTTTTTTGATTTTGATTTGGTGGAATAAATTTTGAATAATATGTGTAGGAAATTTATTGTTTTTGGCGATTTTTAAGATGGTATTGAATTCTTTCTGATACTTACAATTATCTAATGGTACATTTAGGAGTCTGTTGAACATGAAATGGAAAGCTGAAAGTTTATGTGAAGGATGGTGGTGTGAATCATAGGGTATGACTGTATCAGTAGTAGTAGGTTTCCGGTATATATCGAACTTAATGTTATCATCTTGATTTTTATATAAAGTTAGATCTAAAAAATTTATACGATTGTGTTCTTCAACTTCAACTGTAAATTTTATGTTTGTATGTAATTCATTGATATATTCATGAAGTCTATCGATGTTGTTGAACTCACCGTCCCATATTAAGAAGATATCGTCCACATATCTAGTCCATAGCTTGATGTTGCCATACCATGGGTTTTTATCGCTAATGATGAAGTTTTCTTCTAAATAATTAATGAATAGATCAGCTAATAAGCCCGATGCAGGCATCCCCATTGGTAGTCCTTTTTTTATCTTGTAGAATTTATCGTCGAATTGGCAGTAGTTATTATTTATTATCGTGTTCAAAATGTATCGATATTGTCTAAGTTCATGTGTTGTTAGTAAATTATTACTCTTGACGTAGTCGATTATAATATTTGTTATTTCGTCAATTGGAATATTTGTATATAGATCTTTTATATCGAATGAAACCATATAGAAAGATTTGTTCTTATCTTTACTATTGTTGAATTTTTGTATCGAATTGATAAATTCCAATGAATTTTTAACAGTAAATTTCGTTATAATATTAAACGAATTAGTGATTTGTAGAAAAATTTTTGCAAGATTTTTTGTTGGACTTTTGGAAAATGAAATAATGGGTCTGATGGGATGTTCGTCTTTATGTAACTTAATCAATGATGATAATAATGGTGTAGAAGAATTCATAGGGACGAGTTTTCTAGGATTAATGTTAAATTTCTTAATAAGATTTTCAGAATATTTGATACAGTTTTTAGTCGAAGATAGCATCGCACTTAATGGATCTTTCTTGATTTCTATGAAATTGTTGTTATTTATGAATGTTAAAGTTTTATCAATATATTCTCTTTTATTCATAATAACTATACCTGCATTTTTATCCGCCTTTATATAAACCAAATTGTTGTTCTTAAGTTTTCGTTTAAAATTGTTAATGGTTTTATATAAAGACATTAATTTTCTTCTTTGTGGTTGTTTGTTATTTTCATTTGTATAGTGTGTTTTCTTCTCTTTCCTCTTCAAAAATAGGATAGAGTCACTTCTAAAATCTTCATAATTATTATTTGTATTAAATTTATTATTTATGGCCACATCAAGTTCGATAGCAGTCATAACCAAACTATTTCCATCATTTAATGGGGTTACACCATATTTGTGTCCCATATTTAATAGATTTTCTTCTTCTTTTGTAAGTATGATGTTGGAAAGATTTGTAAATCTAGCTTGAAATTTATGTGTTTCATCATCTGTATCTTGTCGTTGTGTATGTCGAATTAGATGTTGTCTATTTTTATTCTTCTTTAAAGCCGCTAATTTTACTTTCTTTTTTCTTTTATTTTCCATAATTAAAGCTTCACAATTATTGTGTATTTCATCTATCAGAATGTTCTGTTCTATATAGTCTAAATTCAGTGATAATTGTCTATGCAAATCCAGTAATTTTATGTTAAGTGTATTTATATTAGAGTAATGTTTTCTTCTTTCTCTGAGCAAGATTTTCTTCGAAATAGAGTGTTTTTCCCTCTCTGGTAGTTTGATATGTTTAATTTTAGCAAAGTTAGGTATTATATCTTGGCGTAAACACTCATTGATGAAAAAAATGTGTGTTTGTTCGGTATACTTTTTGTAGTATGTTGTTTGATACATTTTTAAAAGGGGTGAGATGTCCCGAATATCCATATTTAGTAATTTGTATCGATTATACAAGGTATATTATTAAAATTAAAAGTTGATAAATTAAAATATACTCGATCCTTGTATTTATTGGAATTACTTCCTTTAATTTACACTACCGGTTTCGGCTGTACAGCCATCATCAGGTGTATACTACAAAAGTATTCATTATAAAAATTAGTATTACATAAATTTGTATCAATTATTAACTCACGTCAATATTTAACAACATTCAAGTAACACACATATACATACAACGATTTTGATAATATCATCAATCAAAATTATAACAATATTTTTCAATTTATCGATTATAAAATTCGGGAAACAAAAGCACAAATCAATTGAAAGCGAAAATTACACGTGTATTTAACTTCTTTGAAGAATAAAATCTTTATAAAATGGCGAATCTGTTTTCTAGAAAAGTTTAGATTAAACTTGTATTTCGATCTTATCGTCCGTGTACATGCGTTAATTCAACCGATTCATATTCAGGCGGGAAGTTTTAAGAATTTGAAAATAGGATCGAAACTCAACTCCATCTGATCATTAAGCAGTGTGTTATTATTATTAATTTTGTTATGTTTGTAGATCTCATAAAATTCTAATAAGTCGAGTTTCAAACCTTTTTCACCAAAATGCAAAACAGTTATATTATCATTATTAACACTCGCATGTTCACTCTCAATCAAATGTTGTTTAAAACTGGATGATGTTCTCGTTCTATGTTCAGATACGCGTTTTATAATACTTCTTCCAGTTTGTCCGATATATAGTTTTTCACAATCATCGCACTTCAGTTTATAGACTCCGCTACCTTTAAATTTATTATTTTTATTATTTTTATCACCATTAATTTTCGAAATAATGTCCACTATCTTGTTTTTTGTTTTGAATGCTGGTTTTATTCCATATTTTTTAAGTAACGATCTAATATGTTTTGTATATCGATTATAAGTGAATTTTAGGTATCGTAGATTATCTTGTTGATCTGTAACATATAAGGGATCTTTTTTGATTTTGATTTGGTGGAATAAATTTTGAATAATATGTGTAGGAAATTTATTGTTTTTGGCGATTTTTAAGATGGTATTGAATTCTTTCTGATACTTACAATTATCTAATGGTACATTTAGGAGTCTGTTGAACATGAAATGGAAAGCTGAAAGTTTATGTGAAGGATGGTGGTGTGAATCATAGGGTATGACTGTATCAGTAGTAGTAGGTTTCCGGTATATATCGAACTTAATGTTATCATCTTGATTTTTATATAAAGTTAGATCTAAAAAATTTATACGATTGTGTTCTTCAACTTCAACTGTAAATTTTATGTTTGTATGTAATTCATTAATATATTCATGAAGTCTATCGATGTTGTTGAACTCACCGTCCCATATTAAGAAGATATCGTCCACATATCTAGTCCATAGCTTGATGTTGCCATACCATGGGTTTTTATCGCTAATGATGAAGTTTTCTTCTAAATAATTAATGAATAGATCAGCTAATAAGCCCGATGCAGGCATCCCCATTGGTAGTCCTTTTTTTATCTTGTAGAATTTATCGTCGAATTGGCAGTAGTTATTATTTATTATCGTGTTCAAAATGTATCGATATTGTCTAAGTTCATGTGTTGTTAGTAAATTATTACTCTTGACGTAGTCGATTATAATATTTGTTATTTCGTCAATTGGAATATTTGTATATAGATCTTTTATATCGAATGAAACCATATAGAAAGATTTGTTCTTATCTTTACTATTGTTGAATTTTTGTATCGAATTGATAAATTCCAATGAATTTTTAACAGTAAATTTCGTTATAATATTAAACGAATTAGTGATTTGTAGAAAAATTTTTGCAAGATTTTTTGTTGGACTTTTGGAAAATGAAATAATGGGTCTGATGGGATGTTCGTCTTTATGTAACTTAATCAATGATGATAATAATGGTGTAGAAGAATTCATAGGGACGAGTTTTCTAGGATTAATGTTAAATTTCTTAATAAGATTTTCAGAATATTTGATACAGTTTTTAGTCGAAGATAGCATCGCACTTAATGGATCTTTCTTGATTTCTATGAAATTGTTGTTATTTATGAATGTTAAAGTTTTATCAATATATTCTCTTTTATTCATAATAACTATACCTGCATTTTTATCCGCCTTTATATAAACCAAATTGTTGTTCTTAAGTTTTCGTTTAAAATTGTTAATGGTTTTATATAAAGACATTAATTTTCTTCTTTGTGGTTGTTTGTTATTTTCATTTGTATAGTGTGTTTTCTTCTCTTTCCTCTTCAAAAATAGGATAGAGTCACTTCTAAAATCTTCATAATTATTATTTGTATTAAATTTATTATTTATGGCCACATCAAGTTCGATAGCAGTCATAACCAAACTATTTCCATCATTTAATGGGGTTACACCATATTTGTGTCCCATATTTAATAGATTTTCTTCTTCTTTTGTAAGTATGATGTTGGAAAGATTTGTAAATCTAGCTTGAAATTTATGTGTTTCATCATCTGTATCTTGTCGTTGTGTATGTCGAATTAGATGTTGTCTATTTTTATTCTTCTTTAAAGCCGCTAATTTTACTTTCTTTTTTCTTTTATTTTCCATAATTAAAGCTTCACAATTATTGTGTATTTCATCTATCAGAATGTTCTGTTCTATATAGTCTAAATTCAGTGATAATTGTCTATGCAAATCCAGTAATTTTATGTTAAGTGTATTTATATTAGAGTAATGTTTTCTTCTTTCTCTGAGCAAGATTTTCTTCGAAATAGAGTGTTTTTCCCTCTCTGGTAGTTTGATATGTTTAATTTTAGCAAAGTTAGGTATTATATCTTGGCGTAAACACTCATTGATGAAAAAAATGTGTGTTTGTTCGGTATACTTTTTGTAGTATGTTGTTTGATACATTTTTAAAAGGGGTGAGATGTCCCGAATATCCATATTTAGTAATTTGTATCGATTATACAAGGTATATTATTAAAATTAAAAGTTGATAAATTAAAATATACTCGATCCTTGTATTTATTGGAATTACTTCCTTTAATTTACACTACCGGTTTCGGCTGTACAGCCATCATCAGGTGTATACTACAAAAGTATTCATTATAAAAATTAGTATTACATAAATTTGTATCAATTATTAACTCACGTCAATATTTAACAACATTCAAGTAACACACATATACATACAACGATTTTGATAATATCATCAATCAAAATTATAACAATATTTTTCAATTTATCGATTATAAAATTCGGGAAACAAAAGCACAAATCAATTGAAAGCGAAAATTACACGTGTATTTAACTTCTTTGAAGAATAAAATCTTTATAAAATGGCGAATCTGTTTTCTAGAAAAGTTTAGATTAAACTTGTATTTCGATCTTATCATCCGTGTACATGCGTTAATTCAACCGATTCATATTCAGGCGGGAAGTTTTAAGAATTTGAAAATAGGATCGAAACTCAACTCCATCTGATCATTAAGCAGTGTGTTATTATTATTAATTTTGTTATGTTTGTAGATCTCATAAAATTCTAATAAGTCGAGTTTCAAACCTTTTTCACCAAAATGCAAAACAGTTATATTATCATTATTAACACTCGCATGTTCACTCCCAATCAAATGTTGTTTAAAACTGGATGATGTTCTCGTTCTATGTTCAGATACGCGTTTTATAATACTTCTTCCAGTTTGTCCGATATATAGTTTTTCACAATCATCACACTTCAGTTTATAGACTCCGCTACCTTTAAATTTATTATTTTTATTATTTTTATCACCATTAATTTTCGAAATAATGTCCACTATCTTGTTTTTTGTTTTGAATGCTGGTTTTATTCCATATTTTTTAAGTAACGATCTAATATGTTTTGTATATCGATTATAAGTGAATTTTAGGTATCGTAGATTATCTTGTTGATCTGTAACATATAAGGGATCTTTTTTGATTTTGATTTGGTGGAATAAATTTTGAATAATATGTGTAGGAAATTTATTGTTTTTGGCGATTTTTAAGATGGTATTGAATTCTTTCTGATACTTACAATTATCTAATGGTACATTTAGGAGTCTGTTGAACATGAAATGGAAAGCTGAAAGTTTATGTGAAGGATGGTGGTGTGAATCATAGGGTATGACTGTATCAGTAGTAGTAGGTTTCCGGTATATATCGAACTTAATGTTATCATCTTGATTTTTATATAAAGTTAGATCTAAAAAATTTATACGATTGTGTTCTTCAACTTCAACTGTAAATTTTATGTTTGTATGTAATTCATTAATATATTCATGAAGTCTATCGATGTTGTTGAACTCACCGTCCCATATTAAGAAGATATCGTCCACATATCTAGTCCATAGCTTGATGTTGCCATACCATGGGTTTTTATCGCTAATGATGAAGTTTTCTTCTAAATAATTAATGAATAGATCAGCTAATAAGCCCGATGCAGGCATCCCCATTGGTAGTCCTTTTTTTATCTTGTAGAATTTATCGTCGAATTGGCAGTAGTTATTATTTATTATCGTGTTCAAAATGTATCGATATTGTCTAAGTTCATGTGTTGTTAGTAAATTATTACTCTTGACGTAGTCGATTATAATATTTGTTATTTCGTCAATTGGAATATTTGTATATAGATCTTTTATATCGAATGAAACCATATAGAAAGATTTGTTCTTATCTTTACTATTGTTGAATTTTTGTATCGAATTGATAAATTCCAATGAATTTTTAACAGTAAATTTCGTTATAATATTAAACGAATTAGTGATTTGTAGAAAAATTTTTGCAAGATTTTTTGTTGGACTTTTGGAAAATGAAATAATGGGTCTGATGGGATGTTCGTCTTTATGTAACTTAATCAATGATGATAGTAATGGTGTAGAAGAATTCATAGGGACGAGTTTTCTAGGATTAATGTTAAATTTCTTAATAAGATTTTCAGAATATTTGATACAGTTTTTAGTCGAAGATAGCATCGCACTTAATGGATCTTTCTTGATTTCTATGAAATTGTTGTTATTTATGAATGTTAAAGTTTTATCAATATATTCTCTTTTATTCATAATAACTATACCTGCATTTTTATCCGCCTTTATATAAACCAAATTGTTGTTCTTAAGTTTTCGTTTAAAATTGTTAATGGTTTTATATAAAGACATTAATTTTCTTCTTTGTGGTTGTTTGTTATTTTCATTTGTATAGTGTGTTTTCTTCTCTTTCCTCTTCAAAAATAGGATAGAGTCACTTCTAAAATCTTCATAATTATTATTTGTATTAAATTTATTATTTATGGCCACATCAAGTTCGATAGCAGTCATAACCAAACTATTTCCATCATTTAATGGGGTTACACCATATTTGTGTCCCATATTTAATAGATTTTCTTCTTCTTTTGTAAGTATGATGTTGGAAAGATTTGTAAATCTAGCTTGAAATTTATGTGTTTCATCATCTGTATCTTGTCGTTGTGTATGTCGAATTAGATGTTGTCTATTTTTATTCTTCTTTAACGCCGCTAATTTTACTTTCTTTTTTCTTTTATTTTCCATAATTAAAGCTTCACAATTATTGTGTATTTCATCTATCAGAATGTTCTGTTCTATATAGTCTAAATTCAGTGATAATTGTCTATGCAAATCCAGTAATTTTATGTTAAGTGTATTTATATTAGAGTAATGTTTTCTTCTTTCTCTGAGCAAGATTTTCTTCGAAATAGAGTGTTTTTCCCTCTCTGGTAGTTTGATATGTTTAATTTTAGCAAAGTTAGGTATTATATCTTGGCGTAAACACTCATTGATGAAAAAAATGTGTGTTTGTTCGGTATACTTTTTGTAGTATGTTGTTTGATACATTTTTAAAAGGGGTGAGATGTCCCGAATATCCATATTTAGTAATTTGTATCGATTATACAAGGTATATTATTAAAATTAAAAGTTGATAAATTAAAATATACTCGATCCTTGTATTTATTGGAATTACTTCCTTTAATTTACACTACCGGTTTCGGCTGTACAGCCATCATCAGGTGTATACTACAAAAGTATTCATTATAAAAATTAGTATTACATAAATTTGTATCAATTATTAACTCACGTCAATATTTAACAACATTCAAGTAACACACATATACATACAACGATTTTGATAATATCATCAATCAAAATTATAACAATATTTTTCAATTTATCGATTATAAAATTCGGGAAACAAAAGCACAAATCAATTGAAAGCGAAAATTACACGTGTATTTAAATTCTTTGAAGAATAAAATCTTTATAAAATGGCGAATCTGTTTTCTAGAAAAGTTTAGATTAAACTTGTATTTCGATCTTATCGTCCGTGTACATGCGTTAATTCAACCGATTCATATTCAGGCGGGAAGTTTTAAGAATTTGAAAATAGGATCGAAACTCAACTCCATCTGATCATTAAGCAGTGTGTTATTATTATTAATTTTGTTATGTTTGTAGATCTCATAAAATTCTAATAAGTCGAGTTTCAAACCTTTTTCACCAAAATGCAAAACAGTTATATTATCATTATTAACACTCGCATGTTCACTCTCAATCAAATGTTGTTTAAAACTGGATGATGTTCTCGTTCTATGTTCAGATACGCGTTTTATAATACTTCTTCCAGTTTGTCCGATATATAGTTTTTCACAATCATCACACTTCAGTTTATAGACTCCGCTACCTTTAAATTTATTATTTTTATTATTTTTATCACCATTAATTTTCGAAATAATGTCCACTATCTTGTTTTTTGTTTTGAATGCTGGTTTTATTCCATATTTTTTAAGTAACGATCTAATATGTTTTGTATATCGATTATAAGTGAATTTTAGGTATCGTAGATTATCTTGTTGATCTGTAACATATAAGGGATCTTTTTTGATTTTGATTTGGTGGAATAAATTTTGAATAATATGTGTAGGAAATTTATTGTTTTTGGCGATTTTTAAGATGGTATTGAATTCTTTCTGATACTTACAATTATCTAATGGTACATTTAGGAGTCTGTTGAACATGAAATGGAAAGCTGAAAGTTTATGTGAAGGATGGTGGTGTGAATCATAGGGTATGACTGTATCAGTAGTAGTAGGTTTCCGGTATATATCGAACTTAATGTTATCATCTTGATTTTTATATAAAGTTAGATCTAAAAAATTTATACGATTGTGTTCTTCAACTTCAACTGTAAATTTTATGTTTGTATGTAATTCATTAATATATTCATGAAGTCTATCGATGTTGTTGAACTCACCGTCCCATATTAAGAAGATATCGTCCACATATCTAGTCCATAGCTTGATGTTGCCATACCATGGGTTTTTATCGCTAATGATGAAGTTTTCTTCTAAATAATTAATGAATAGATCAGCTAATAAGCCCGATGCAGGCATCCCCATTGGTAGTCCTTTTTTTATCTTGTAGAATTTATCGTCGAATTGGCAGTAGTTATTATTTATTATCGTGTTCAAAATGTATCGATATTGTCTAAGTTCATGTGTTGTTAGTAAATTATTACTCTTGACGTAGTCGATTATAATATTTGTTATTTCGTCGATTGGAATATTTGTATATAGATCTTTTATATCGAATGAAACCATATAGAAAGATTTGTTCTTATCTTTACTATTGTTGAATTTTTGTATCGAATTGATAAATTCCAATGAATTTTTAACAGTAAATTTCGTTATAATATTAAACGAATTAGTGATTTGTAGAAAAATTTTTGCAAGATTTTTTGTTGGACTTTTGGAAAATGAAATAATGGGTCTGATGGGATGTTCGTCTTTATGTAACTTAATCAATGATGATAATAATGGTGTAGAAGAATTCATAGGGACGAGTTTTCTAGGATTAATGTTAAATTTCTTAATAAGATTTTCAGAATATTTGATACAGTTTTTAGTCGAAGATAGCATCGCACTTAATGGATCTTTCTTGATTTCTATGAAATTGTTGTTATTTATGAATGTTAAAGTTTTATCAATATATTCTCTTTTATTCATAATAACTATACCTGCATTTTTATCCGCCTTTATATAAACCAAATTGTTGTTCTTAAGTTTTCGTTTAAAATTGTTAATGGTTTTATATAAAGACATTAATTTTCTTCTTTGTGGTTGTTTGTTATTTTCATTTGTATAGTGTGTTTTCTTCTCTTTCCTCTTCAAAAATAGGATTGAGTCTATATTATTAAAATTAAGAGTTGATAAATTAAAATATACTCGATCCTTGTATTTATTGGAATTACTTCCTTTAATTTACACTACCGGTTTCGGCAGTACAGCCATCATCAGGTGTATACTACAAAAGTATTCATTATAAAATCAATTAGTATTACATAAATTTGTATCAATTATTAACTCACGTCAATATTTAACAACATTCAAGTACCACACATATACATACAACGATTTTGAAAATATCATCAATCAAAAATAATAATTATGAAGATTTTAGAAGTGACTCAATCCTATTTTTGAAGAGGAAAGAGAAGAAAACACACTATACAAATGAAAATAGCAAACAACCACAAAGAAGAAAATTAATGTCTTTATATAAAACCATTAACAATTTTAAACGAAAACTTAAGAACAACAATTTGGTTTATATAAAGGCGGATAAAAATGCAGGTATAGTTATAATGAATAAAAGAGAATGTATTGATAAAACTTTAACATTCATAAATAACAACAATTTCATAGAAATCAAGAAAGATCCATTAAGTGCGATGCTATTTTCGACTAAAAACTGTATCAAATATTCTGAAAATCTTATTAAGAAATTTAACATTAATCCTAGAAAACTCGTCCCTATGAATTCTTCTACACCATTATTATCATCATTGATTAAGTTACATAAAGACGAACATCCCATCAGACCCATTATTTCATTTTCCAAAAGTCCAACAAAAAATCTTGCAAAAATTTTTCTACAAATCACTAATTCGTTTAATATTATAACGAAATTTACTGTTAAAAATTCATTGGAATTTATCAATTCGATACAAAAATTCGACAATAGGAAAGATAAGAACAAATCTTTCTATATGGTTTCATTCGATATAAAAGATCTATATACAAATATTCCAATTGACGAAATAACAAATATTATAATCGACTACGTCAAGAGTAATAATTTACTAACAACACATGAACTTAGACAATATCGATACATTTAAACACGATAATAAATAATAACTACTGCCAAGTCGAAGATAAATCTTACAAGATAAAAAAAGGACTACCAATGGGATGCCTGCATCGGGCTTATTAGCTGATCTATTCATTAATTATTTAGAAGAAAACTTCATCATTAGCGATAAAAACCCATGGTATGGCAACATCAAGCTATGGACTAGATATGTGGACGATATCTTCTTAATATGGGACGGTGAGTTCAACAACATCGATAGACTTCATGAATATATCAATGAATTACATACAAACATAAAATTTACAGTTGAAGTTGAAGAACACAATCGTATAAATTTTTTAGATCTAACTTTATATAAAAATCAAGATGATAACATTAAGTTCGATATATACCGGAAACCTACTACTACTGATACAGTCATACCCTATTGATTCACACCACCATCCTTCACATAAAACTTTCAGCTTTCCATTTCATGTTCAACAGACTCCTAAATGTACCATTAGATAATTGTAAGTATCAGAAAGGAATTCAATTACCATCTTAAAAATCGCCAAAAACAATAAATTTCCTACACATATTATTCAAAATTTATTCCCACCAAATCAAAAATCAAAAAAGATCCCTTATATGTTACAGATCAACAAGATAATCTACGATACCTAAAATTCACTTATAATCGATATACAAAACATATTAGATCGTTACTTAAAAAATATGGAATAAAAACCAGCATTCAAACAAAAAAAACAAGATAGTGGACATTA
>JAJEOX010000192.1:0-28843 GCA_020740385.1 Mylabris phalerata | reverse complement strand
TGCATTTTTGAGTGAGTCAAAAACTAAAAATTTTATAATCATTATATTGTAATTAATAAATTTTGTAGCTGAGTGGCTGAAGATGGCGAATCGCCGAAACTAGTACCACGCTATGTAAAACATTCTAAATAAATAGATTGGTTTGAACTTATCTTCTTAATCTATTGATTTGTATTATACCAATGATGGATAATTGTTTGAATGTCATATTAGGTCAAATTATGATATAGATTTTAAAAAACCTAATACGATTGCTCGTTTATCGGGATTTGAAAATGAAGTGTTGACAGCAAATGTTTTACATATGTATTTCCAAAAAAAAAACGGTAAATATTTTAAAAGTGAATGCAATTAAAGTTGATTGTAACATAACAACCTGTTCATATTCTAATAATCAATTAGGACACACATACATGAGTTTTTCCCTGATTCTCCACCAGGTTTTAAGATTATTGAGCGTCCGCAAAATGTAATTTATTTACCAATTAATACGCATGTCATTGATAATATTACCCTTAAAATAGTTGATCAAGACAATGATTTAATCGATTTTAGAGGACAAACGATAACGATAAGACTGCATTTGAAGCATTATGGTTATTAAATATAATATAAAAGCTTATACTTTTAATCTTACAATCAGTCGCAATAAAACTGTTAAACAATTAACAGCTGCTAATATTGACTTTCTTAAATCAATAGGATTAAAACCAAAAAAAAACCATGAGCATCTTAAATGTTGCCGAAAAAGTACGATTTGACAATTCTTTAGTCAGTATCAAAAAACATTCTTATTTACCCTATCATTTGGACATAACGATGAAATTCGAATACCGATTCAACAAACGGATGTCTATACATCACCATCATCGAGTTTCATTTACACTGAAGGCACATTTTTAAAACAAAGCGACAATAAACCTTCCAATACAGCGAGATTAACAAATAATTTTATTTGCCATTTATTTGAAGAATTTCGTTATGAAATCGGTGGTAAAGTCATTGATCGGGTTTGCAATCCTGGTGTAGCAACAACTTTAAAGGGTTATGCTTCTTTTAATTTGAATAAAAGAACTCACATAGCCTTTATTAAATGTAGATGGAAATTTTAATGTATGTGTACCATTAAGTATGTTGATGGGATTTTGTGAAGATTTCAAAAAAATTATTTTAAATGTTAAACAAGAATTAGTATTAATTCGAGGAAATACTGATTTAAACGCATATATTAACACAACTCCAGCTGAATTTATGAAAATAACAATAACAAAACTAATTTGGAAAGTTCCTTATATTTCCGTTGTTGATATAGAACGTCTCAATTTACTAAAATTTGTTGAACGTGGAACAGAATTAGATGTGGCATATAGGTCATGGGAATTGCAAGAATTACCAGCAATTCCCAAAACAACGAAAAATTCTTGGAATATTAAAACTGCATCTCAATTAGAAAAACCAAGATACGTTACATTTGCTTTACAAACCAACAGGAAAAATAATATCAATGAAAATGTAAACGTTTACGATAATTGTTCTTTAAATGATGTTAAATTATTTTTAAATTCAGAACAATGCCCCTATGATAATTTAAATTTAAATTTCACCAAACATTATTTTGCTACTTTCTATGAGATGTATTCTCATTTTCAAGAATCGTATTATGATCAACCAAACGAACCCTTATTTGCACCACATGATTTTTACAAATTAGCACCAATTGTTGTAATTGATTGCTCAAGACAAAATGAACTTTTAAATACCGGTACTGTTAATATTCGATTAGAATTTGATACAGTCAAAGATATTCCGGATAATACGTATGCATATTGTTTAATAATACATGATCGTATAATTAAATATAATTCACTTACTGGAGCTATAAGATCAATGTAATTTTAAAAAAATTAGTTTTCAACTGCAATCATGATTACATGCATTGTCGACAGTCAAGGTTTTCAATTTAATAACAAATTTTTATGTAAAGAACTGGCAATAATTAAACTAAATGAATGTTGCTGTAAAACTCATGTTTTGTTCAATTTTCCATTTCATTTGGACCATTTATCGGTAAATGCGCAAAAACAAGCAAACAGGAAAACAAAAAACTTATATGGATTGAAATGGTACACCCCGCCTAATGAAAATATTCAACCATATGAAAAATTTGACAATATATTGCATCAGCTATTAAAAGACGTTTGTAGCCAGTATTCCCACCAGTACCACCAGGATAGTTGGACAGCCCTCCAAGAGAGCGCGCCACTCGTTATAAGTTCCTCCGAATACTACCACCAACGGGCTATAAATAACCGCTCAGGATCCACCAAAAGGCAATCTGAGAATACGCTCACAGATTGCGCTCCTTGGTGGACCTTTTTTGCTAGTTCTCAAGTATTTCCATTGCGCTCCCTAGTGGACCAACTGAATCTCATTGGTGTTAGTGTTGTTTGGAAAATTGTGTTATTGCTTTATTCTTAATAGTTGTTTTCTGTCATACCAAGTTCGTAACTAATATTGGTAATCGAAATAAACCTGTCAAACAACCAGACTTTAAATTGTACCCTCCGAAAGAAGGTTACACGTTGAAAAAATTGATGTTAAAGGTAATATGAAAAACAATTTCTTCAACAATTTTTACCAAACAAAATAATAATAATTGATTTGGTGGAAGCTCCAAATTTAAGAGAACTACATAGCAGGAGAATAAAATAGAAACATTAGGGAATGTAGCTTTCTTCCTCTTGCAGCCGTTTTATTCTCTATGTTAGAAAGAGGTCGAGAGAACCAAGGCCTTAGTGAGGCGGAGTATAATGAACTTAAGTCTACTTACTTGTACCACTACTCTAGTGAATAGAGAAGAGAGCTCTTATCGATATCTTAGATAGACAAAGACAATTGGAGAACAACAAACCTTATGAGAGGGGATCGCTTCATCTTTTTCTCTCTCACAGAAATCTCCAAAGTTTCTACAGGCTCCTTTCAGTTATATGGGTGGAAGAATCCGCCGGTCACGTGGTAGTTTTCTTATGATTCGTTCAGGTGGCGCTTCGAATTGAGTTTCTTTCTCTCTGTCATCCTCGCACCCTCTCTTTTCAATATTAGTTACTATTGATACATAACGGTGGCGCTTGCGATTTTGTTGTTAGATTGAAATTAAATAAAATTTTTAAGACAAAGAGAAAACGCCATTTTTAATACAACAATAATTCGCTTGTATGTTGCTTGTTGGTGACTCATTAGAAGAAAAAC
The DNA here is from genome assembly GCA_020740385.1 of Mylabris phalerata. Taxonomy (NCBI): domain Eukaryota; kingdom Metazoa; phylum Arthropoda; class Insecta; order Coleoptera; family Meloidae; genus Mylabris; species Mylabris phalerata. Next base: position 25,594 of record JAJEOX010000192.1, on the reverse strand, counting down.
AATTAATAATAATATTTATTAAATGTAAATATTGAAAAGTTGATTTAATTCGATTTTTTTCAAATAGTTTATGTGATTATTGTGTTTCAAACTGTAAGTACATTTTTTTTAACTAATTTTTTTAGGTTACCCTCTAATTTGCAATTTTTCCATTTTAGTTGTGTGTGTTTTATGGAAATATTGGATGATGAAAAGATTTCTCACATTTTTTCCCAAGAAATCCAGCAGAGTGACTATCAACTCGACTAACGACATTTATCAGCTATGATAGATTTTGATAACATTTGGAAGATTAACGAAAAGTTTTAATCATTGTATGGGATATGAGATATTTGAACTTGTAATTAAATTTCCAGTGTGCCGACAGTTTCGCGGTTATATTTGCCGATTCTTTAGTGCTATTTGGTGAAATTGAATAAACAAATAAGTAAAATTAGTTAAATTAATTCGATAAAATTAATCAAGACACTTTTCGTATATGTACGGAGTTTCCGCTGCAGTTAGTTTATATTAATTTGTTAAATTTCTATTTATCATAAGTTACCTATCATAATTTTCTCTGTTATTTGTTAATTAATCTTAAACATTTGATTATTTATTGATTAGTATTTTTATGATAATTTCAATTATTGTATTATAATTGTATGTAATTTTTGTAATTTATGTATTTTTTATATTTGTCAAAATTAATATATTTCAAATAAAATTATTTTGTGTTTGAATTTATACCTTCAATTTCAGTATAAAACAAGAAAAAGATTTAAATTTCCCGCGATTTTCATTTTTAAATTAGTATGGTTTCAAACCATTAGTTACAGCGTGTTCCGATTGTGTTTAGCGCCACCTGGATCTTTCATAAGAAAAAACTGAGGACTACTTCGGGTGAGGAAGTGAGGGGTCTATATAGTCTATGGTTTCTATTTTACCCTCTTTCTCCCTCCAACAGAATTTAGAAAAAGGTAGTGGATGTCGAATATTGAATAGACAGAGAGAGCTATTGCTCTCTCTGTCGATTCAATGGAGTTGAATTAGCTATCGTGACTAGTGTAGTGGTACAAGTAGGTAGACTTAAGTTCATTATACTCCGCCTCACTAACGCCGTAGTTCTCTCGACCTCTTTCTAACATAGAGAATGAAACGGCTGCAAGAGGAAGAGAGCTACATTCACTAATGTTTCTATTTTATTCCCCAGCTATGTATATAGTTAAAACTTATACAAATCATGATCATCAGTATAATTGTAAACATATTGATTATTGCGCAATCAATTATGCTATTGCTTTAAAAAATTGGGTAAATGCAAATCGAATTTAGTGTATTTTGGAATACTAAAGGGTAAACATGTCTGTATACTACGTGCTTGGAAATATGTTGAAACAGCTAAATGTGATTGATCTGCTCGAATTAACACAATGTTTGAAATCTTTTTACCCGTACCAAGAATTATTAAAATTAGAAGAAAAATGGAAAAAAAGAAAATGGCCAGTTCATTTCAATCATTGCAATTTGAAGCTTACAAAATGGAACATGAGGTTGATGATGATGAAATGTTCAGCGATAGTAGTGATAATAATAATAATTTTTAATGTAATAAACTTAAAAAAAATAAAAATAATTTTTGGATATTTTGTTGTTTTAATAAAAATCCTAAATTCAAATACAAATATTTATTTATATTTGTTTACAAAAAAATTTTTTATTGCAAAAAGATTTTTTCTTCTTTTTTCAATTCGATAAATTTTCTTAGTCTTCTTCTCCAAAAGTCAAAGGGATGTAGTTTCCAATTTTCTCTTCAACAACCAGAAATTTCTTTCCATTTTCAAAACTTTGATTCAAACTTTCTATTTCCGGTATTAGGTTTGAATAGCGCTTCGGCAGTATAACTGGCTTATCACAAAATTTTAGTGTTGCCTGAATTGAATCACCAAATCTGGTGTTCATTACTCGAAAATTTTCGATATAGTACTTTTTGTTTATTTCCAAATCTATTAATTTTTTAAATGAGCTGGTGCAACTATTTAATAATGTAATTGGATCCATGTTTAATTGAAACTGACTATTCTTCTAATGGTAACAATATTTATACCCTTAATTTGAACAGTTGTTCGTAACTTGTTGTATTTTTTGCTTTGAACACCTGCACATTTATTAAATTAAAACAGCGCTTTTTTATCTTGAATTTAAAAAATTTCTTTTTTAATTTTAATTGATTAAATTAAAAACGTTACAAAAACAGGTTTTTTAAATTCGTATTAATTTTTTGTTTTATTTAAAAATAAATCGATAATTATTAATTTTAAATAACCGTTTTAATAATGGAATAAAAGAGTAGGCGGTAGCAATGGAAGTGGAAAACAAAAGAAGTGGTGGTAAAATTATGAATGCAAATATGACTGTGCTGGCGTTGAACAGTTGTAAATTGCATTAATAAAATTATTTCAAAATTTTAGATTTATTGTAGAATAATTTGTGCTCAAAGATTTTTTCAAAAACTCTGATTAAATAAAACATTTCTTTAAAAAAAGTTTACATAATTGTGTTTTCAAAAAGAATTCTTTAAAAATTTGTTTAATTATTTTTTGGTTGATTACTTTAAATAATTTGTGTTCAAAAAATAATTCTTTTCAAATTTGTTTAATCATTTTATGGTCAATTTAAATTATTAATTTTCAACATGTTTGCTGTACTTGTTTTATTTTTTATATTTATTAAAACTGCATATTTGAATAATTTTACCATCGAAATGTGCTCTTCAAAATTGTTTGAGTGTGAATCTAATTTAGCCAACTATAAAATTCTTTATGCTGCTCAAATTAATAAAACAGAACCACTTCAACTTCAAATAAAGTATATGCTAAAAGAAAAAGAAAATTCACAAGCGACAACAAATAAAACTGCATGGTTGAAAAATATGGTGATAAAAGGGTTGCGGTCCAAACTGAACAAAAATGAGCTATTTTATGCTGAATCGTTAAATGATTTGAATGAAAATCAAAATTTTAGAAGAAAAGCTTAACTTAACTTAAGAGCGCACTAAAATTCTCCATACTTTGGAACACAGCATTGAAGATTTAGAGACTGAAAAAAGAAAAATTGAGCGGGCTTTAAAACAAAAAACCGAAAGTTTAAGAATTTTAAGACATAAAAGAAGTAAGTTTTTAATTAAAATTTATTGTTCTGTTTTTTATTTTTTATTTTTAGTAAAAAATATACAAAAAAGAATTGATGAAGACGATGGTGATAATAATAATGAGAGAGATAAAAATAATGATGGTAATAAAAAAACTGAGAAAAAAAGTGAAACTGCTCGTATATTAGGTAATTAAAAAATTATATTTCTAAAAATATAAGTACATTTATTAATTTTTTAGAAAATCATAAACTGTGGAACGATTTAATTGAAGAGGGTAGAACAAATATACAACGACCTCCAGTACAACCTCAACCTTCAGAAAACAATTCATGTAAGTAATTTTTTATTATTTTTACAAAGTTTTAATAAAACAATTTTTACATAATTCATTTTATCCTAATCAGTTTTACAGAACTGAGAAATAATCTTTTTAAAACATCGTTGTTATCATCATCATTATAATTTAAACTTTATAAATTTTTATTAATTTGTTTAAAATAAGGTATATTACTAATTAATGTTTATTTGTAACATTTTTTATCAATTGGTTGTTAAACCGTTTTGAAAAAGTTTGTGTGTTCAAAGAATTTTTTTAAATGTATTAATTTATCATTTTTTGGCCGACAATGAGTACAAAACTCTTAATTTCTTTCTTTAATTTAAACAGTTTAAATAATTTGTTTTAAACATGTACACAGTTTCTATTTTGTTTGAGTGTGAATCTAATCTAGATAAAACTAGAAAGTTCTTTTCAAGCTCGAATTAACAAAAAGAACCACTTCAAAATTTAAGGGGCCTACCACAACTGTCATACATTTGTAACATTTTTGTCAATTGTTTTCATAAAAACAATTTTTATTTGTATCATTTTTGTCAATTGTTTTTAAACCACTTTAAAAAGTTTAATTTGTCTTCAAAGATTTTTTTAAGTGTATTAATCATTTTTTGGCTGAGTACATAACTCTTAATTTTTTTCTTTAAGCAGTTTTAAAACAATTTGTTAGCTGATTATTTCTTTAAACAATTTAAGAACAGCATTTTTGAACAATTTTTTTTGAAGAAATGTGCTCTTCAAAATTGTTTGAGTGTGAGTCTAATCTTGACAACTATTACCGTACATTTGTAACATTTTTGTCAATTGTTTTTATATTATTATAAATTATAAATGCAACAAACTTTTTATGTTGCAAAAATAATAAATTTTTAAAACTTTTTATACATGTTATAAATTTAAATTAGTCATTTGGCTCAATTTTTGTTTAAAAAATTTAATGTTTTAAAATTTTTATTAATGTCAATTTACAACTGTTCCAAGCTACTAATTGCTTTTCAATTTCAAAAATTTCAAACATAATTTAACAAATATAAATTGAAAATAGCTATTTGGCTCAATTATTTTGTTTGTTTTAAAAAATGTAATGTTTTAAAATTTTTATTAATGTCAATTTACAACTGTTTCAAGCCAATAATTGCATTTCAATTTCAATAATTGTAGCAATTGTAATAACTTTTTAATAATAATTGTTATAATTGTAATAATTGTAATAATTTAAAAAAATTATTAATTTTAAATATTTTACAAAATTTAATTATTAAAAAAATTATTTTCGTTTTCAATTATCTTTTTGTTGTTATTCTTCTTCGCCCAAATAACCTAAATAAAAACAATTAAAAAATGAAACTTGAAAAAGTAAAAACGTAAGCTCAATTTGAAAAGAACTCATTTGGAAAGCCATATATGGTTTTTAAGCAAATGTTTGAAGAATGGATTATCGCCAAATTTTGCGAAGGTACATCACAGACTTCTTAGCTTACTACATAAGAAAATTCTAGAAAAGCGGTTGGTTAAGGGTCAGCGAAGTCATCACTATTCAGTTCTACATCGCATCTATTACCAGATTCTTGCGCTATACAGAAAACTGAACACCATTCTACATCCAAGAGAACTAGATAATCTTCTTAATTCTATTCATCGCGACCAATTTACAACATCATTGGAGTTGAAATACAAGAAAAAATTGAAACTTAATCACCTTATCCACAATGATCAACATGTTATTCGTTTTCGCGCTCAGAGGGTTGAAACAAATGTTGGGTATGACATCACTGATAGTGAAGATGGTTTGTTTACGTTTAAAAATAATTTTACTAATTTATCTGATATTGACTTTACTAATGACGAAATTGACTTATTAAATAAGGGTCATAAATTATCTATTTCTCAAAATAATAGTCTCCATAATATTGCTATAGATTTGGACGCTGCTATAATAGGACACCCATTTGAGATTGATATCAGACATGATTGCATCCAATTGTTAAAATCCATTGAAAACCAAAATACCAGAATTAATAAGTATTATAACACTAGAACTAATGATAATCATTCCAACTATAATTATAAACGCATAATCAATAACATAAAACAAAAAATAGTTGAAAATAACGCCATATATACCAAGGCTGATAAAAATGCGGGTGTTGTTATTCTACCTAAATCGATTTATCTTGAAAAAACCCTTGATTTTTTTAATAATAATAATTACAAACAACTGATTAAAAGCCCTATTAACAATATAATTAGGAACATCAAAAAATTTATCAATTCATCGAGAGAGACACTGATCAGATTTGAAATTAATCCAAATAAACTGTCAACTATGAACCCTAAAATTTCTAAACTCTATTCCTTAATTAAACTCCATAAACCCCACCACCCTATCAGACCTATCACCACATTTCACAATGCCCCCACTGAACTTTTATCTAAAGCTTTCCTAAAAATATTAAAATCCTGTAATTTTCAACCTAAATATACTATAATTAATTCTTTATATTTCGCAAATAAACTCAGGGATGTTAATATTAATGATTTCAACGGTGTTGTGTATTCACAAACCCCACCTACGAGAGGGTGGCCAATAAGGGTTGTTTATCCCCACTTAGTTTTAAAATTTTTCCGTTAGAAAAATAGTTGTAAGAAATACAGAACTGCTACAAACATTGTTAAGTTCAGACGTATTTTTAAAAAACAATAAATCAGCGTTCCAACAAATTTTCTGTGTTTCATGGAAAACCTGAAACTTGTCTTTATGTTCCACATTGCATCGCGAACAAACGGTCTGAGGATGATCTCTTTTGCTGTCACTAACTTGTACAGTCGAGTGCGTTGAAATTTTAACGGTAAGGATTGTATGGTGTAAATCAGACTTTCGCTAGATGGGAGCTACTATTGGGTATCGGGGGAAAAAAGGAAACCAATTGGTGATGTACCTGAAATAAGAAAACATCACACCCCTATTGCTAATATTTCAAAAAAAAAAATGGAGTCGATTTGTGATTGAAATCTAATATCAACAATCCGTTATTTATACTATTTTATTGAAAATCATTCATTTTATTTGATTTTGGTAAGAATTGTTTACAAAAAAGTTTTAAAACCAAATAATTAATTATTATATCAAATTAGGATCTGACGATGGAAAATTTCCCGAAACACGTGTAATTCTGTGAATTATCAAATCAAAGAAAAGCAAAAACCTACAATAAAACCTCGATTATCCGTCAGGGACGCGGCCGGAGGGGAGACGGATACGAAAAATGCACGGATAATAGAAAATACATACCTTGGAACCAATGCTTTTCTTCATATTTTTATTAATTAAATTTCCCAATTGTCAAAGTTGCCATATGAATAATTAAAGATAAAAACATTCAATTTAATTTGAAAAATCGAAATTTTTGTTATCCATTTATTGGATATAAAAAGTATCCTACATAAAAAACTGTTGTACTCAAATTTTAAGACAATTCGTCCAGTCATTCAAGCGTCATTAGTAGGCTTTACACGTACGCTCTTAACCGCGTGATCGAGAAACGCGCGACAAAGGACGCTCCAGAACTGTACGAAAAGGGACGCGCCAACCCGCACGAAAAAAACATGCGTGTAGATGAGATCAGTCGCGCCATTCCAAGCGACAGTCCTGACCGCGCGAAAGAGCGTACGTGTTGTAACGATATTTTCCCGGGTTGTAGCGGGCCAGAGAAAATAAGGGTCAACGTTTGCGATTTGTAACGAAAGCGAGAGTGATACGGTGATATCGGACTAGGGCGCCACTCACAAAATACTCGTGAGACGATAAGTAAAAATAAACAGGTTTTATTCAAATAACTATATACAAATAAATAAATAAATAACTCAACAATAAGAAAATAAATTCGGTATAATTCTGCACAATTAAACAAAACAACAATTCTAACGGACGGGTATATCCAGGTCGCCGATAGCCACTGCAGGATTGATACGGTAACGAATACAACAACGATCTCTTCAGTCGCCAATAGCCACGGTGAAGAGTTGAGGGAAATCCTCCGGTCGCCAATAGCCACGGCGGAATTCAGGATTTTCCCAGGTCGCCAATAGCCACAGCTGGTAATGTCAGGAAAGAGGCCAGGTGGAAAAAGGTCCCGATACGACCGATCGCGGCGGCTTATAATCTGTTGCCTTATTGCTCGAGTGCCCCTACTGCTCGGCCTTGCGCGGTACCTCGCTAATTTTAGTATGCGGCTGCTGGTGACGCAGGACGGTTCATTACAGTGTAAAGAACAAAACTGTCATTTTTCGCTCGCGACTGGCGTGAAGCGTGGTATTTTAGAAAGAATGGCATTTATACGTAACACAATTGAAACGCGCGATTTTACAAATGCACACTCCAAAGAAACTTTTTTGGAGCGCAGGCGTCATTTATAAAAAATGTGAATTTATGAAATTGTGAAAAATAGAAAATTAAATTAAGATAAAAATAACAAATCTTTCCCATTTAAGATCTTTACAGAATTTATTTTAGACAATTAGTATATTTGTATGTGGTTTCTCGCCAGCATTTGTCTGTCTAAATAGAGGATTTTTGAAAATAAAATTATATAGTCTAGGTAAAGTGATGGTCGATGTTCACCTCTGGTAAACACTCGCAGATCATAAATTCTTTTGCCGTTGTTCAAGTTTTCAATGTACGTAGAGTATGACCACCCCAACTACCTGGAGTAGAACGCGACGATCGATGTCCACATCTGGTAAACACTTGCAAATCAGAAATTCTTTTGCTGTTGTTCAATTACTCTATGTACCTGGAGTATGACTAACCCTCTGGACATCCCAACTGTTTGCATTAGAGAGTATGCACATCTGGCAAACACTTGCGAATTTGATGGCTATTGCTAGTGACCATTGATAGACGCAGTTCAGTTCGTCAGTTGCACTGTAATCGTGTAAACATGGCAGATGGACGGTGTTGGACAAAAGAATTTGTGACGGAGTTCATCACGCAATATCAAAATTTTCCATGTTTATGGAAAATCAAAAGTCGCGAATATACTAACCGTAATTTGAAGAATCAGGCCTACGATAAGTTGGTGGAATTTTGTAGGTCTGCCATTCCCGATATTACTCGGGATAGAGTCGTCAAGAAAATTCAAAGTTTGCGGGGCTCCTTCCGCAAGGAGTTAAGGAAAATGGTGGAAAGCAGAAGAATAGGGGCAAGTCCAGAAGATGTGTACGAACCGTCTTTATGGTACTTCGACTTGCTCCTGTTCACCTAGGACCAGGAGGCGGCTGAGGAAAGCCGAACAAACACTGAGGGAGAGAGCGCCTTTCCGGTCGATGTATTTCTACCCGAGGACACAACAGACCAGGTAATTGTGACTACAATGATATATTTATATCTTTATATAAGAGACACATTAATACGAAAACAATACAAGGGTACAAAAATATAAAAACAATGTAATAAGTTATATATTTGTATCGATGTCTAAATCATAGCGAATCCGAGCCAATTGGCATTTCACGCTCTTCCTTGCATGATCATCTGCTGTTGCCAACTAACAGCTCCTTTTGGCGAATTGAAATACGATTTATAGGCATCTCTATTTTGTTTTGCATCCGCAGTGGAATTTCTCTGTGATCGATTTTGCAAATGCACTAATTCAATGCCATTAGTCCGCCACTCACCATTGTGGACAACTCCTGTTACAGAATCCTCCCGATCAACAGTTGTTGCCGTCACATAAGTAGCAGATCGTCTACGGAAAAAGTTGTGCAGCGCACATACGGCCAAAATAACATCACACACACGACTGTGTTGTAATCCAATGGCCCTTTCTAGAATTCTAAATCGAGCCGTGATTATTCCAAACGCATTTTCCACAACATTGCGAGCCCGACATAATCGATAATTAAACACCCTTTTTTGTTCGTCTAGTTCTCGTTGAGCATACGGTTTCAAAATATGTTCATTCAGTGGAAATGCTTCGTCGGCAAGAAGCACAAAATTCAAATTTTGGCGCGTATCTGTATTTCTGGGGAAGTGTAATTCCTTGTTCTTCATCTTTCTCCATAAATCCGAGTATTGGAAAACACCGCCATCTGAAAGTCTCCCATTTTTGCCAACATCTATGTAAATAAATTCGTAATTGGCATTCACTAATACAAGCAGAACAACACTGTAGAAATTCTTATAATTATAAAATGTGGCGCCAGAATTCGCTGGTGGTATTATTCTAATATGTTTCCCGTCCAACGCTCCTCCGCAGTTAATGAATTTCCAACGATTTTCAAACCCTTCGGCAATTGCTAACCATTCTTCCGTTGTTGTGGGAAACTGAAAAGTGTATATGGCTGTATTGTATATCCTCTATTCTGTTTAATTTTCCAATCTTGATGATGATGACGATGATCCAGATTATTGATATTATCGTTATTACTATTACTACTACTATCGTCATCATCATCATTATCTATTGGCCTACTCTGTTATTCTTATACTATTCTTTATGGCATATGTTATAATTTGTGAATGTGTTACAATTTCCGCAAGGCAGTCAGCCACCTGGGAGAAATAATACTACACCAATCCGCCCGAACAAACGAAAACGCTGTTCGGAGTCCGAAAGCAGTTTTTTGCAATCTTGCACAGCGGCCCTCTCGACTTTCACCAGGCGGCAAGAAATCAGCGAGCATGAGGCACTTGGCATTGCAATTGCAAAAAAGTTGCAAAGGATGGATCCTGTTCAAGCATTGGATGCCGAAAGAATAATAAATTCTGCTCTGCACAAAGGATTGTTCAACGAATTAAATGAGAAGACTGAAGTTTGTGACAAAAACGTTTGAGTGGTTACTGTTTGTTGTGCAAAACATTTGTTTTTAATATTTTTTATTTCTTAATTATTTTTTACTTTTTAATTATTTTTTATTTTTTAATTATTTTCCATCGTATTTTTTTTTTGTTTTTTGTAAATATATTGTTTTTTTTTAACAAAAACTGTCGATTATTACTCCAACAATATTACACTTACTTTCAGGTATTCTTTCCGTAAAACTTCAAAGATTGCCTTGCAGGTTTCCGGAATTAATAGATTGAGTGCGGATGATGAAATGCCTGTCGTATATTTCAAGTCCTCATAAGTACTTCCGGTGGCCAAAAATATTAATATTTATTATAAGGGATTGTAATTATTGTGTAAGGATTAGAGGGGGGCGAAGAAAATTTTATTAAAAATTAAAATATATATTCTTAGAATAAAATAGTAAATAATAAATAAATAATAAAATATTAATATAGTGCCTCCTAATAAAATTTTTAAAAAAATCAATTTATTTCTTCTTTTTTTTTAACCCTATCTATCTATCTATTTCTTTAGCCAGTAAATGGTGCGGTAGTCATTTCCTTTTCGTTATTGAATGTTTGGGTTTTTAATTTTTGTCAATTATCAGTATTTATTCCAGGTTTTGAACGCAGTTACGGTCATATATTCATTTTACTTGTTTGAGGGTTTTTATTTGTCCTATTTAAAAAAAAAGACATTCTAAACAAGTAGGGACGTCTAATATTTTTATTTTCAATCAAAAGAAAAAAGCCTATAAATACTCGAAATTTTATAAACACAAATAGGTGGCCATCTATTTACAAAAAACCGAAGGTCTGGTTTTAAATCATAAAAAAGAGGTTTGACAACATTGCAAACACGTAAGGTGCTCGCCCCGGATATATGATAAAGCAACCTGTAATTATGATGAGGCCCTCTATCCGGTACTAGATGAAGTAAGCCACTCATAACAACAACAACAATTCGTTTTTCATAAATTTCCCGAAAAACTAACAATGCGATCGGAAAATATCATAGTTGGAAAGCGCTTTTAATTTTATACATGCTGTGTGAAATTCATTCAAAAATAAGCAATATTAACAGAGTTAGGAACGAAAATATAAAAAAAACATGCTTCCGGTTTTTCTTTTGTAACTCCGGACCACGTTCGAATTTCCAAAAACCTGATAATTCACGACAACAACGAAGAAATGCCCTTTCAAATGCCGTTTAAAGCATCAAAATCCATTGAAAAATGCACGAAATTTTTACTTTGAAAATTGCCTCTCCAACTGACCATACCCCTTAAGGTTGAACTCTACTGGGTGAAAATAGAAACCACTCGTTCAAAAATTCCGAAAAAATTACCATAGTTTAGTACTACCCTAAGCGTTGTTTATGCCAAATTAAAAAGCATCTATCAGGTAGTTTTTGAAAAAAAGCGAAAAACCTCAGATTTTTATTTTTTATTACAAAAACTACCTGATACAAAATTTTTTTGGCTTTTGTATCTCATCTAAATAGGTTTTATACAGCTTCTCAATTTTTTTTTTTATTAACTTTGAACGAGTAGGTTTGGCAAAAAGGCCGAAATTACGAATTTGCGTATTTACAGTACTATACGTTTGAAACCAAATTTAGGTCGTAGAATGGGCACTAAACATTGATAAGAATCAAATTATTTGGCATCAACATCAATATTTTTGCTTGTAAACAACAACCCTAAAGCACAATGACTGATTTACGATTAAAAGCGTAGAGTAAGTTGTAATATTTTCAATTTAAAAAAATATTATACAACAACAAATTTTCGAACGAATTATTGATTATCATATTCAGGAAATTTGCAAAATAGGAACAAGTATGTAAACTTCAAAATTTTTTGATTTTAAAAATTTAGTTATTTGTTTTAGTGGGTGAGAGTGAAACTCAACTAATTTACAATTGTTTGTGTAAGTTAATTTAATTTTAAAAAGTAAACCAATTGAAAATTAAGTATTTTTAGTAAATTCCGAAAATCGATTGGTACAAGAACAACAACAGAAACAACAGCCGCAGCAGCAGGAGGAACAACGGCAACAACTGGAACAACAACAACAACAACATGAACAACAGGAACAACAAGATCATCAAAAAAAAACAAATATTAGAACATATTTCGAAAATTTTGTAACAGAAGAATTGGAGCAGTGTTCCAATTTATGGGATCAATTTACTATTTTTTTTAAATGTTACTTATATATTTTTTGTTTAGGTTATTTGGAAGAAGACAACATAGTATTAACGATAATTGGCATCCTTCCTGATGGGGGTAGATAGAGGATGAAATTCCAAGACGAAAAGTCTTATACCATTTTTTGGTCTAACACACAGGTAATTAAAACAAATAACGAATCAGATGACCGCTATAGCGATAAGAAGAGAGGCGGGTGGAATCTAGCAGTTACAGATTTCAACGAGAAGGGTGTTCGCACAACGCCGAATAATGTTGGATTGTTTCTAATGAAAATCTGTAGGGTTGGTGAATTTTTTAAAAAATTACGAAAGTCTTCACTTTTAGGTGTATTTATTAGAAATTTTAATAGAAAGTAAATTTAGTCAAGTTTACCAAGTCAGGAATAATATCAAAAGGTTTTGAGATAATGTAAAAAAAAATTCTTTTTCTATTAACGATCAACAATGTACAACAAATACGATCAACAAATAACAAATAGCAACAACAGTTTGTGATCAAGTCGAAATGTTCTTTGTTTTACATTTAATAAATATGAATTTAGTTGACTGTTTAACAATTAAACCGCTAAGCAAACAATAATAAATAATGAATAAATGTAATAAGATTGGCAAAATCGATCATTTTGGATAATGTTACATAGGTATCGGCGTCTTTGTGTAATATCATCAGAGAGGAAGTTGATAAGGCGGCGGAGAAGAAAATTCTTTCTCTATTAACAATCAACAATTTACAACAAATAGCAAGAAAAGTTAACAACAATAATTAGGGATTTAATTGTTTAACAGTTTACTAAATGTAAAACCGAAAACATTTTGTTGCTATTTGTTATTTATTGTAAATTGTTGATCGTTAATAAAGAAAGAATTTTCTTTTACATTCTTTCAAAATCTTTTGATATTTTTCCTGACTTGGTAAACTTCACTAAATTTACTTTTTATTAAAATTACTAATTAATACACCTAAAAGTAGACTAACGTAATTTTTTTTAATTCACCAACTCCACAGATTGTCATTAAAAACAATCCAACATTATTCGGTGTTGTGCAAGCACCCTTATTCTTGAAATCTGTAACTGCTGTCGTCCTATCAAATTTAGACTCTTCCCGCTTCTTTGCTTATCGCAATAGCGGGCATCTGATTCGTTACTTGTTTTAATTAATTATTTATTACCTGTGTGTCAGATCAAAAAATGGTACAAGACTTTTCGTCTTAGAATTTCATCCTCTATCTACACCTATCAGGATAGGCGCCATTTATGGGACACGTTGTATATATCTAAATATTGCAAAAAAAATTAATTGTAAATTGTAAATTGCGATTTTAATTGTATATATCTAAACATTGCAAAAAATTTTAATTGTAAAGACAAAAAAATTGTACAAAATTATACAGTTATTGAAAACATTATTTCTGTTTAATATACCAATTTTTTAAACTAAACATTTAAGAAAATTTTACTTAAGACAAAATTACTTCAAAACAATAACAATTGAAAAATTTAAAAGTTATTCAATTTATAGAAAACATTCGCGCTAAACATAAAAATTTTAAAATTAGAACAAGCAAAGTAAAATATACATTACTGAAACAGTTGTAAATTATTGTTAATAAATTAACCGCAGAAATATTTAAAAACAGTTGTAAAAGTTGTAAAGTAATTAATAACCAATAGAACAACCTAAAATGATATATACAGCCCCTTTCTCCTAAATGTGTTCACAGCGCCATACGTCTGTTAATTATCGAGTGATTGGAAACATATTTTAAGGATTTATAAGGGGGTTCTCAAAGAACATTTTAGCAAAATTAGGTCCACGTAGCTCATTCGGAAATGAGTGACATCAAATCTAACTTTTGAATATGCAATAATTGGCAAGAGGGTTTTTCACATATTGAATGTACCAGCAATGAAAAAGAAATTTTATTCTAAACTACAAGATGATGTTCTTGAAAAAATAAAAGAAATTGCATACGAGGAAATGTTAGAAGCGGGAAAACAAGAGTATCAACTTGCTGTAGAGGCTGGTGATGTTGATGAAGATAGAATAGCGAATATTACTGTTGTTGCTGATGGTGCATGGAATAAAAGATCCTATAAAACAAATTATAATGCATCATCAGGTGATGCCTCAATTATTGGGGCACGTACAAAAAACGTTTTGTTTGTGGGAGTTTGAAATAAGAATTCCGCGGCATGTGATGCCAATAAAAGAAGTAATACGGAAAACCTCACAATTGTTGCAGAAATTTCAATGGGCCATCAACAGGGATGGAAAGCGATATAATTTTAGATGGATTCAAGAATTTGATAGTGATGCATAATTTGCGATATCGACCTTTAATTGGTGATGGAGACAGTAGTGTCCATAAGAAATTGTGTGATAAAAAACCATATGGAAACAATTTTATAATTGAGAAAATCGAGTGTCGCAACCATCTTTTGAGAGGATATTGTAATAAAATTAGAGACTGTGCCAAATATTTACGAAGACAACAGGATCTAAGGCGTTTTCAACTACAAAAAATATTGAAATTTAGAAATGCCACCGTGTACGCAATAATATATAGAAAAAATGAAGATGTACCGTTGCTAGAAAAAACAATAAACTTGAAGAACGACATATTGAATGGTCCACGTCACGTTTTTGGTAATCACACACAGTGTCAACCATATTTTTGTAAACGTATAGGACAGATAGACAATGAAAATTGGGAAAATTTCACCAACACTTCGGTGTATAATACTTTTGATAGTGCTGTCAATAGAATGGCTAACCATTCTTCTAGTTTGCTGTATGATATAGACAATAATATAGCTGAATCATTTAATGCGATGGTAAACAAAATGGTCGGTGGGAAACGAATTGATTTCTCAAAGAAAGGCGGATACGAAGGTCGAAGTTATGCAGCTGTTATTAATTACAACAAAAAGCGCTCATTTGTGTCAAAGCTTGTAGCACATATGAATGGGTGAAGTGTTGGTCCAGTAACGTCGTCCTTTTTCGATAATCACAATAATAGTTCAGTGCAGAAGACAACAGTCAATTGACTTAACACCAGACAGTTTCTTCGAGAAATTTCGAATTGCGATGTAGATGATATCCTAAGAAGCACTATAAAACAACGTTTAAATAAAAGGTGGCAATAAGAACGACGACATCGGTTAACGGCCAATAATTTTGGGAAGATTTGTAAGATGCGTAGAACTACAGATACGAAGAGTACTGTGGAACAAATCTTGAGGTCAGATTACTGCAACAATGTTCAATCGAAATCAATAGAATATGGCAATAGATACGAAAAAAATACAAAAAAGGTATTTGAAAAAAAAGTGAATTGAAGTCTCAAGATTGTGGATTGTTTGTTGATCGGAAAAAACGGTATCTTGGCGCATTACCTGATGACTTAGTTGGAGAAGATGGGATAATAGAGATCAAGTGCGCATATAGCGCACGGAATATGACAATACGAGAAGGTATAACATCGAAGAAAATTCCGTATGCAATAATTGATTCAAACGATAAAATTTGTCTCAAGCCCGATCATTGGTATAAGCTACATAGCACCAATAAATTGCTGATTTATAATATTTTAGTGGGTCACTATATTTTTGTTATACTTTTCTTGTATTTTGAAAGCAAAGCATTACTAGTAAATTGAGTGGAAATCCAGCGTCATTACTTTACAAAGATTGCCCGCGTTACATGTAAACAGTGCGGGTTTGCCTAATTGAAAGTTTGTAGAATCATCGATACTCAACCCAAAGCGAGATCCACAATTCGATTTGACAAACACGCACTGTCTACCAAGATGGCGGGTTATCTTGCTTGATAATACACAAACAAAGAGACTGGATTTCAATTCCATTTTCTTCAAGAAATCAACACTTTTACAAAAATAATAGGCCAATCGGAAACAGGACAAAATTAATTACCTAACCGTATGTATTTCAAAGCAAAATAATTAATTTTAATAAGTGAAAACAATGGCAGAGTGTGGCGGCACCACTCCAGGCCGCTGAACCGCTGGACCAATCGGCAACCAACCATGCTCCGACAAGGGCACAGTGGCACAGTCGCCATCCTCACTTGGCAACACCGATCGACCCAGCGTCCGCAGCGCGACCTCACGCCACGGGAAGCGGCAGAATCTTCGCCCTTTTTTGGTCTTCAGCCACAAAAGGACCACATGTGTTTTCTCAATCTGCCAAATTATCCAGTTACTACTCTGTGTTGCAAAACTTATAATTCAATTGTAAATATCAGGTATTCGCACTGTTCAATTGTGTGCAATCAAACATTAAATCGAACCAAAGATTTATTTTTAATCCGTATATTAATCGAACCCGACAACCTCGGTTTCACGTTAGTATACAAGGTTGTAAGAGGGTGGCTTCACTGCACCGGTAGCCCTCAACTCTACCTTACAAGAGCAACCAGTTGGTTTTTCCGCAATAACTTACAAGTAAACCTTACGAAGTCGAAACTCCCGATTTAGATGATTTTTGGTATATGAGTACTTCATTCTATTCTAAGGGATGCGTGTTTTGTCATTCGTGCCCATACGCAAGTTTAAGGCAGAAAATGGGGGTTGAAGTTACCCCTGCAAAATCAGTTTTTGGGCAATATCTCTAGAAACGGTTCAATATTTTTTGATAATTCAAAAACTGAAAGATAGACATTTGTGAGGCCTATAACGTGGTAGAAACCAATTGTCAATATCTTGTTGGGGGTGGAAATGACAGGCACTTATGTGCCGTTTTTTACGGTTTTTTGCAATTTTACACCCCATGGTAAAACATACCAATACGAAATTTTTTGTAGTGGTAGAAAATTACAAAATAAAAGTTACCTGTTCGAGGGTTTTTCATTATTTTCAATTTTTACCCCATAAATAATTCTTAACTGTTGTAACTTTAGGGGTGAATTTTGGCTATGTATATTATTTTTTGAAATCGCATTTATGTGGGTCTTGAAGGCATTTGAAGAACCTTTCAAATGATATATGAATGACTATCCCAAACTACCCCTTAATGAATTATGCTAATATAAATTTATGAAAAAATATTTTATTACTATTAGTGATTCTAACCATAGTAATTATTTTATTTTGTTTGTATTATTTATATAATGATCCAATTTTTTATTTTAATTACTATTTTTATCAATTACAACCCCTTCTGAATTATTATAATATAAATGTATCGAAAAATTTTCTATTATTCTATTTACAATGATTCTAGAAATTCCCTACGTTTTATATATTTGCATATACATAACAATTTGCTTATGGTCGGTAGTTGTTACAATAATGATAGATTTGGAAAAAATGTTCCAATTTTGCTTGCACTATCCGCAGGTTACATTAACAATCGTCACATGTACGACTTGTATGATAGGCTTTGAATGAAATATCTGTAGAAAAATCTGGTCTTTCATTCGGAAATCCACTCTGGTATCACGCATATTTGAATAATTCTGTATATATTGGGAAAGAAAACTGATTATGGACCAATAATTGTAGTTTAATTATGTTATCCCTTAAGTGAAGATTGCAACCATCTCGCAATATGGCGAAAGCCATAAACGTCTAGAGGTTGAATAAGTACAGTAGACCTTTTTGGTAAATTCATAATTTCGACACATGTGGATAGTGGGACTATTTCATACAAGCCTTTGCTTTTTGCCCAAATAGATTTTGTGTTGCTGTTTGGGATGAACACATTGGTAAAACACTCTTCAAATCGTTCTTTCGTCAATTTACCAAATTTTGTTGCCATTATATATCGTAATTCAGAAGGGGTTGCAATTGGTAAAAATAATAATTAAAATAAAAAATTGGATAATTATATTCTAGATAAGGTAAATTAAAAAATTATTATGAATACAATCACTAATAGTAATAAAATATCTTTTCATAAAGTCATATTAGTATAATTCATTAAGGGGTAGTTTAAAATAGTCATTCATATATCATTTGAAAGGTTCTTCAAATGCCTTCAAAATCGACATAAATACGATTACAAAAAATAATGTACATAGCCGAAATTCACCCCTAAAGTTACAACACTTAAGAATTATTTATGGGGTAACAATTGAAAATAATGAAAAACCCTTGAACAGGTGACTTTTATTTTGTAATTTTCTACTATTACAAAAAATTTCGTATTGCTATGTTTTACCACGGGGTGTAAAATTGCAAATAACTGTAAAAAACGGCACATAAGTGCCTGTTATTTCCACCTCCAACAAGATATTGACAATTGGTTTCTACCACGTTATAGCTCTCACAAATGTCTATCTTTCAGTTTTTGAATTATGAAAAAAAGATTGAACCGTTCTAGAGAAATTGCTAAAAAACTGATTTTGCAGAGGTAACTTCAACCGTTATTTTCTCCCTTAAACTTACGTATAGGTACGAATGACAAAACACGGATCCCTTAGAATAGAATGAAGTACTTATATACCAAAAATCATCAAAATCGGGAGTCTCGACTTCGTAAGGTTTACTTGTTAGACAATTTTCAAATTTTCAAAAAAAGGGCTTCGCATTCCCCTCGGCTTTTGTATCAGCTTTCGAATGGGTTTCGAGGGGTTGATCAATGCTTTGAAATAAAAACTGTGCCCACATTGTTATATCTCCTCCCAGACGTTTTCTTAATTTCCCGGAAAACTGACGGCAGAATTGGAAAATTTCTTGAATATATGAAAAGAACTTTTTCTACGACAGTGCGGAATGTCTTACCTTCGATGAGACAGGTGTTGAAAGTGGCACTTTACCGCACTAGTGCGGTAAAGTAAGTAACTTTCCACACACTACTTGTTTCTTACCGTCAATAATTGTTTTCAAGTACAATTTTGGATTTTTTCATAAATTGTACTTGAACTTGGGATTCGAACCCTAGACTAACCGTTTCGAATGTCTACTTGCTTACCACAGCGCCACTCGCGGTTCAAATTTAAATATATTACATTGTCCTTATAACATAATTTTGAAGTAGCCCCTTGTTTATACTGTAGTCATAGTAACTCTCCTTACATTTAAAGTCAATGGTAAGTTGATAATTACTAAAATTTTTATTAATTAGTTTTTATTTAATTTTTAAAATTATTTTTTCTACGACAGTGCGGAATGTCTTACTTTCGATGAGCCAAACCGGTGTTGAAAGTGGCACTTTACCGCACTAGTGCGGAAAATCCAACTTTCCGCACTAGTGCGGCAAAGTAACTTTTCCGCACTCTACTTTCCACACTACTTGTTCCTTACCGACAATAAATGTTTTCAAGTACAATTTTGGATTTTTCCATAAATTGTACTTGACTTGGGATTCGAACCCAAGACGAACCGTTTCGAATGTCGACTTGCTTACCACTGCGCCACTCGCGGTTCGAATTTAAATATATTAAATTGTCTTTATAACATAATTTTGACATAGACACTTGTTTATACTGTAGTCATAGTAACTCTCCTTACATTTAAAGTCAATGGTAGGTTGATAATTATTAAAAATTTTATTAGTTAGTTTTTATTTAATTTTTTTTAATTATTTTCCGCGATATTGGACTGTCGTAGAAAAAATAGTATACAATACACGGTCAGAAAGTTTCGTTGCAGACCTCGTGTGAACGTTGCAGCACTCGCTTCGCTCGTGCCGCAACGTGTTCACACTCGTTCTGCAACGATTAACTTTCTGACCTTATATTGTAATATACTATTTAATTATTTTCCGCAATTTTGAACCTGCGGAAAAAAAATAGTATTACAATACACGGTCAGAAAGTTTCGTTGCAGAACGAGTGTGAACACGTTGCGGCACGAGCGAAGCGAGTGCTGCAACGTTCACACGAGGTCTGCAACGAAACTTTCTGACGTGTATTGTATACTATTTTTTCTACGACAGTCCAATAATCGCGGAAAATAATTAAAAAAAATTAAATAAAAACTAACTAATAAAATTTTTAATAATTATCAACCTACCATTGACTTTAAATGTAAGGAGAGTTACTATGACTACAGTATAAACAAGTGTCTATGTCAAAATTATGTTATAAAGACAATTTAATATATTTAAATTCGAACCGCGATGTGGCGCAGTGGTAAGCAAGTCGACATTCGAAAACGGTTTCGTCTTGGGTTCGAATCCCAAGTCAAGTACAATTTATGGAAAAATCCAAAATTGTACTTGAAACCATTTATTGTCGGTAAGGAACAAGTAGTGTGGAAAGGTAGAGTGCGGAAAAGTTACTTTGCCGCACTAGTGCGGAAAGTTGGATTTTCCGCACTAGTGCGGTAAAGTGCCACTTTCAACACCGGTTTGGCTCATCGAAAGTAAGACATTCCGCACTGTCGTAGAAAAAATAATTTTAAAAATTAAATAAAAACTAATTAATAAAAATTTTAGTAATTATCAACTTACCATTGACTTTAAATGTAAGGAGAGTTACTATGACTATACAGTATAAACAAGGGGCTACTTCAAAATTATGTTATAAGGACAATGTAATATATTTAAATTTGAACCGCGAGTGGCGCTGTGGTAAGCAAGTAGACATTCGAAACGGTTAGTCTAGGGTTCGAATCCCAAGTTCAAGTACAATTTATGAAAAAATCCAAAATTGTACTTGAAAAACAATTATTGACGGTAAGAAACAAGTAGTGTGGAAAGTTACTTACTTTTACCGCACTAGTGCGGTAAAGTGCCACTTTCAACACCTGTCTCATCCGAAGGTAAGGACATTCCGCACTGTCGTAGAAAAAGTTCTTTTCATATATTCAAGAAATTTTCCAATTCTGCCGTCAGTTTTCCGGGAAATTAAGAAAACGTCTGGGAGGAGATATAACAATGTGGGCACAGTTTTTATTTCAAGGATTGATCAACCCCTCGAAACCCATTCGAAAGCTGATACAAAAGCAGAGGGGAATGCGAAGCCCTTTTTTTGAAAATTTGAAACATTGTCTAACAAGTAAATCCTTACGAAGTCGAGACTCCCGATTTTGATGATTTTTGGTATATAAGTACTTCATTCTATTCTAAGGGATCCGTGTTTTGTCATTCGTACCTATACGTAAGTTTAAGGGAGAAAATAACGGTTTGAAGTTACCTCTGCAAAATCAGTTTTTTAGCAATTTCTCTAGAACGGTTCAATCTTTTTTTCATAATTCAAAAACTGAAAGATAGACATTTGTGAGAGCTATAACGTGGTAGAAACCAATTGTCAATATCTTGTTGGAGGTGGAAATAACAGGCACTTATGTGCCGTTTTTTACAGTTTATTTGCAATTTTACACCCCGTGGTAAAACATAGCAATACGAAATTTTTTGTAATAGTAGAAAATTACAAAATAAAAGTCACCTGTTCAAGGGTTTTTCCATTATTTTCAATTTGTTACCCCATAAATAATTCTTAAGTGTTGTAACTTTAGGGGTGAATTTCGGCTATGTACATTATTTTTTGTAATCGTATTTATGTCGATTTTGAAGGCATTTGAAGAACCTTTTCAAATGATATATGAATGACTATTTTAAAGCTACCCCTTAATGAATTATACTAATATGACTTTATGAAAAGATTTTTTATTACTATTAGTGATTGTATTCATAATAATTTTTTAATTTACCTTATCTAGAATATAATTATCCAATTTTTTTTTTTAATTATTATTTTTACCAATTGCAACCCCTTCTGAATTACGATATATAATGGCAACAAAATTTGGTAAATTGACGAAAGAACGATTTGAAGAGTGTTTTACCAATGTGTTCATCCCAAACAGCAACACAAAATCTTATCTTTGGGCACAAAAAAGCAAAGGCTTGTATGAAATAGTCCCACTGAATCCACTATGTGTCGAAATTATGAATTTACCAAAAACGGTCTACTGTACTTATTCAGACCTCTAGACGTTTTATAGGCTTTCGCCACATTGGCACGAGGATGGTTTGCAATCTTTCTACTTAAGGTGATAACATAATTAGAACTACAATTTATTGGTGTCCACTAATCAGTTTTCTTTCCCAATAATATACAGAATTTATTCAAATATGACGTTGATACCAGAAGTGGATTTCCGAATGAAAGACCAGATTTTTCTACAGATATTTCATTTCAAAGCCTATCATACAAGTCGTACATGTGGACGATTGTTAATGTAAACCTGCGGGATAGTGCAAGGCAAAATTGGGAACATTTTTTCCAAATCTATCATTATTGTAAACAAACTACCGGACCATAAGCAAATTGTTATGTATATGCAAATATATAAAACGTAGGGAATCTTTCTAGGAATGTCATTGTAAATTGGAATAATAGAGAGAAATTTTTCGATTTACTATGATTTCATATTATGTAATAATTCAGATATAGGTGTGGGGAGGTTGTAATTGATAAAAATAGTTAATTAAAATTAAAAAATTTGAGATGAGATCATTATATAAATAATACAAACAAAATTATAAAATAATTACTATGGTTAGAATCAATGAATAGTAATAAAATAATTTTTTCATTAAAATGTTTATATTAGCATGTTAATTCATTAAGGGGTAGATTTGGGATAGTACATTTCATATATCATTTTGAAAGGTTCTTCAAAATGGCCTTCAAGACCCACATAAATGCGTATTTCAAAAAATAATATACCAATAGCCAAAATTCACCCCTAAAGTTACAAACAGTTAAGAATTATTTATTGGCGGTTAAAATTGAAAAAAATAATGAAAACCCTCGAACAGGTAACTTTTATTTTGTAATTTTCTACCACTACAAAAAATTTCGTATTGGTATGTTTTTACCATGGGTAGTGTAAAATTGCAAAATAAAAACCGTAAAAAACGGCACCATAAAGTGGCCTGTCAGTCCACCCCCCAACAAGGATATTGACAATTGTGGTTTCTACCACGTTATAGGCCTCACACAATGTCTATCACTTTCAGTTTTTGAAATTATCAAAAAATATTGAGACCGAGGTTTCTAGAGATATTGGCTTGCCCATCCCCAAAACTGATTTTGCAGGGGTAACTTCAACCCCCATTTTCTGCCTTAAGCTCTGCGTTATGGGCACCGAAGTGACAAAAACACGGAATCGCCTTTAGAATAGAATTGAAGTACTCATATTACCAAAAATCATCTAAATCGGGAGTTTCGACTTCGTTAAGGTTGTACTTGTAAGTTATTGCGGAGGAAGAAAAAAAATCATCTGGTTGCTCCTTGTAAGGTAGAGTTGAGGGCTACCTGGTGCAGTGAAGCCACCCTCTTACAACCTTGTATACTCAATCGTGAAGAACCGAGGTTGTTCGGTGTTCGATTAATATACGGATTAAAAATTAATATCTTTGGTTCGATGTAATGGTTTGATTGCACCACAATGGTTGATACAGTGCGAATACCTGATATTTACAATTGAATTATAAGTTTTGCAAACAACAGAGTAGTAACTGGATAATTTGGCAGATTTGAGAAAACACATGTGGTCCTATTTGTGGCTGGAAGACCAAAAAAGGGCGAAGTTCTGCCGCTTCCCGTGGCGTGAGGTCGCGCTGCGGACGCTGGGTCGATCGGTGATTGCCAAGTGAGGATGGCGACTGTGCCACTGTTGCCCTTGTCGGAGCATGGGTTGGTTGCCGATTGGTCCAGCGGTTCAGCGGCCTGGAGTGGCTGCGCCGCCACACTCTGGCCATTGTTTTCACTTATTAAATTAATTATTTTGCTTTGAAATACATACGGTTAGTGTGTAATTAATTTTGTCCTGTTTTCCGTATGATGGGCCTATTGTTTTTTTAAAAGTCGTTGATTTCTTGGAAGAAAATGGAATTGAAATCCAGTCTCTTTGTTTGATGTATTTATCAAGCAAGATAACCCGCGCATCTTGGTAGGACAGTGCGTGTTTGTCAAATCGAATTGTGGATCTACGCTTTGGGTTGATGTATCTCGAATGATTCTACAAACTTTTCAATTAGGGCAAACCCGCACTGTTTACATGTAACGCGGGCAATCTTTGTAAAGTAATGACGCTGGATTTCCACTCAATTTACTAGTAATGCTTTGCTTTCAAAATACAAGAAAAGTATAACAAAAATATAGTGACCCACTAAAATATTATAAATCAGCAATTTATTGGTGCTATGTAGCTTATACCAATGATCGGGCTTGAGACAAATTTTATCGTTTGAATCAATTATTGCATACGGAATTTTCTTCGATGTTATACCTTCTCGTATTGTCATATTCCGTGCGCTATATGCGCACTTGATCTCTATTATCCCATCTTCTCCAACTAAGTCATCAGGTAATGCGCCAAGATACCGTTTTTTCCGATCAACAAACAATCCACAATCTTGAGACTTCAATTCACTTTTTTTTCAAATACCTTTTTTGTATTTTTTTCGTATCTATTGCCATATTCTATTGATTTCGATTGAACATTGTTGCAGTAAGTCTGACCTCAAGATTTGTTCCACAGTACTCTTCGTATCTGTAGTTCTACGCATCTTACAAATCTTCCCAAAATTATTGGCCGTTAACCGATGTCGTCGTTCTTATTGCCACCTTTTATTTAAACGTTGTTTTATAGTGCTTCTTAGGATATCATCTACATCGCAATTCGAAATTTCTCGAAGAAACTGTCTGGTGTTAAGTCAATTGACTGTTGTCTTCTGCACTGAACTATTATTGTGATTATCGAAAAAGGACGACGTTACTGGACCAACACTTCACCCATTCATATGTGCTACAAGCTTTGACACAAATGAGCGCTTTTTGTTGTAATTGATAACAGCTGCATAACTTCGACCTTCGTATCCGCCTTTCTTTGAGAAATCAATTCGTTTCCCACCGACCATTTTGTTTACCATCGCATTAAATGATTCAGCTATATTATTGTCTATATCATACAGCAAACTAGAAGAATGGTTAGCCATTCTATTGACAGCACTATCAAAAGTATTATACACCGAAGTGTTGGTGAAATTTTCCCAATTTTCATTGTCTATCTGTCCTATACGTTTACAAAAATTATGGTTGACACTGTGTGTGATTACCAAAAACGTGACGTGGACCATTCAATATGTCGTTCTTCAAGTTTAT